>JMFS01135959.1:0-15826 GCA_000699545.1 Podiceps cristatus | reverse complement strand
TGGCTCTCCAATTTAGAGAGAAGGATTTCGTCCTTAGGTGCATATTCCAACATGTGGCATTAAGATATCTCCCCTTGTGTCCATCCTCACAAGTGTTCAGGTCCTACCTCTTGTAATTTATACAGCAGCAGTCTCCCCAGGAAAGCTGGGATCTGCTTCTGGGCACTGAGGCTGGAGCACGGAGGGAGCAGAAACTTCACCAGCCATTTTCCTGTCCTCTTTGACTACAACTAATTATTTTTCAGTTCATAAGTTGCTTTCCTCCAAGAGTATAAACATGATCACTTTTCTTCAATAATGCTGAATGCTGCACATAAACACCCGTAGTTTTAATTTTTTTAAAAAATACCCAGAAATACAGAAAAATAAGCTAATAAAAAATAGCAATACTTCAGAAATGAAAATGTTCATTAAAACAATGAAAGAATGGAGAAAAGAGAAGCTAAATTGTAGGGAACAGGTAGTTGCACAACTCTGGGGTTACTCCCGTAAAATCTTTGTCACCCATGGACTTTGAGCTGATGCCAAAATCCTCACAACCAAACAAAAGGTGACAGCCAAGGTCTGACAAATAAACAGCACCAGTTCGTGCTGAAAATTTATAGCAGCAATGAAAATGACAGAGATAATTTTGTACCATTTTTCCAAAAGAGAAAAATATGTAGTATTTTATTGAACATACCCTTTTTGATCTCTCGGTGCTTCATTGGTGACTCCAAGTGTCAGCGAAACGATCATTACCAGCTGAAATGCTACTTGTGAAATAGAATATCTGGCACGGTGGGCAGATAAAAGCGTGTTTTGTCAAACCCTGTGGTTGCTTGTAACGCTGCTTAAGAAAGGGCTGTGGGGAGCTAACAGCACATTAAAGGAAGTAGTTCTCAGGAGTGCTCTCAGTTACGTACCCTAAACTAGACAATTCACTGCACTTTTTTCCCTGTCTGAGTCCAAGGGTGTTCCCCTCTCAATGTGGAGAAGAGAAAAAGGTTATTCTTACAGACAGACAGCATGTTGACCCTTCGGGGAAATAGCTCGATAGCTAGACAAGATTTGCTTAACATTGAACGAAAACCTGTGCTACCAAAGGACCAGAAACTACTAATTATTGCTCAGCCTTCTGAAATTTTTTCATAAATAAAAAGTAAGTGCTGAAGTGCTCAAGGGCTGAAGTGCTACGAGGTGTAACATGAGCAGGTAGAGCATTGTATTGCCGTTGGAGCATACCAGCAAGCTTCCAAATATTTTGACATCTTGACCAAGCATACGCACAAATTTGTCTGTTTAAAATCACTGCATTAATCCAGCCCCTGGGCAAAGGTGACAGGTAATACTGAAACGAACAGCCATGCTAATTAGTAATAATTTCATGCAGTAAACAAACACGTAGAAAACATCATTATTTTTTCCAGCCTCATAGCCATTCTTTTGTCTTGTAGCAACAGTGAAGTCACCTTTCTGATGTGTCTAACTTGAAGAGGGATAATAACATTATGTATATCAGGTAGATTAGATGTCAAGGATTTTGTTTTCCAACTGAGATCTCCCGATCTCACATGGTATGGCATTTCTGCATTGCTCTGCTGTAAGGCACACTTGTCACCCCTGACTAGGAACAGATCCACCCAAGATCCAGATGGTCTGTCACCTGTTCTGCTAGAAATGTGTGATGAGGGAGAGAAACAGAAACTCAATAATTGTGACACACAGGAATACAATACAGGAATACCAAAGTTTTCCCTACTTTGAATTGGAACCGTAAGGAAGCTAAGAAGAGTCAAAACAAACACCATTATCATCATCTGTATTTTAATGTTTTCATTAAATACTTAATAAACACTGATATATTCTATTTGTTGGAGTCACAGTTATTTAAAACTCCTGTCTTTATGGCAGTTTTACTTTAAGAAGTGCACAGGATTTCCAGTACTGTACAAAGAGTTGATTTTACATTCTGTTTTGACACAAATGTTCTGCTTACAGCTTACCTAGGCAGAATAATTAAGAAAAATTGAAACAATCTGACTAAGGTAGTGAAGTTAAAGTGTTTTGCCCTCTTGAATAAGAACTCTCCTTTTAAATCAATCACCACCACCCCCCTCCAAAAAAAATCCCCCACGAAATGAATAAAAACTTTACCACATTATGTCTTAATCATTATATTAAAATAACCTTCACCATAACTGTTTTCTCGTTAGAAATCAAAACCAAGTTTCTCTTTCTGAAGGTTTGTGGGATTTTGTAATCACTTTTCAAATTCTTGTACAAACTTCTGTGTTAGAGTTTGGGCAGGAAGTAATCAAGGAGAGCTGAAGTGATGAGAGATTGGCCTCGCTCCAGCTGGGTGGACAATTGCATCAGCAGAGCAATCTTTCCTAATTGAAGAAAAAAACGAGAGGTTGGTCAATCAGCAAGAAGGAGGAAGACATCACAAACCCAAAATGTTAATTCCCAAACCACTGATGCATCCCTGACTCCACAGAAAGCAGGGAGAGGGGAAAGTCACCCAAGGGGGGAATTCATGGCGTCCTGAAAATTATGACAGAAAGGTAATGAAAGTAAGAAGGGGCCTGTTATTCCTGCCTGTGCCATGAGGCCACCCGCCCTCTCGCGCACCCGATGTGGGCACCTGTTGAATGAAACCGTAATGAAAGAGGGCAGAGCAAGGACTGCTTGCAGGGTCTCCATGAGACAGGACTTCCTGTTCACACAAGACTGGTGGTCTCTGGCCTTGTGATTATAAAGAAATTTCCAGGTTTTCTGCAGGATATATGTCAGACGATACAAAGAAGTCATGGAGAATGAAAAGAACCGTATAGTATCTCCTCTGTCATTTGAGCCTGGTGCCAAAGCAGGGAGCTAATAGTCACAGGTAGGCTTCTATGCATATACTGGTATACTACTACAATAAGGCTTCTAAATAAAGAACAAAGTAGGTGTTGATCACCACAGAAGCCTGTGGTTGCCTTTCAGTTACAAATACTCACGAAAATATTTAACATTTCTGGTATTGAATCTTTAGGAGTGCCCTTGGGAGCCTTTCCAATAAATACCTGTATTTTCAGGAGTTTTCTTCTGCACCCTAACAAAGGAAAAGACGCTTTGGAATGGAGATTCCTTGTCTTAATCCATCTCCTCCAGGAAAGTAAATAAGCTGAACACAAGTTTTTCTGTCTGAACAGGGCATATCTCCTAGCACAAACATTCCTGTGATTTTTCTCTGAGGAATATGGATGATGAATGTTTTTCCCTTTCTCTTCTAGCGGGCAGTCCTTATTCTACAGAAATTTTCTGAAATATGGGGAAACGGGCAACATGCAGCTGTCAGCAGCAGGCAAATTGTAAGGACAGTTCAGTGTGGTTCACTTACAAGGTTACATGGGGAATGAAATGGACTCCCAGAACTTCCTGAAAGCAGGCTGGGCTTGCCAGGGTGCAAGGGTGGAAGTGTGCACTAGTGAATGCCAGTGGCACAGGTCCAAGTGCTCTTCCCGTTCAAGGGGACGATGCCAAGCACCCTATCCTGGCAGGGAAATGCATTTTTGCTGAGCTTGGTGTTGCCACAGATGACCGATTTCCACACCCAAAAGGAGCAGCAGCATCAGTGCTATAGTGCAGCCTGTGGAAGAAATACACATCATCCTGGGAAATATCCTCGAGAGGTGTGGACATGGGCTAAATGTACTCGTTACAGCAGAGGAAAGACAGCCAGTTAATGGGAGCAAAAAGGGGTGACTTAATATCCATGAGGCCTACAGGTCAGCAACTAAGATGCCCATAGGATTTCATTGAACGCTACAGTGACAAACCACTATTAAAATACTATGGGGATTACAGGAACAGACCCTGCTTCTTGCATGTGAGACGGAAGATCTCAATCCTGACCAGTTTCTCAGATCTACTACCCAACCCTGTCCTGTACCCTGGCTGGGTCGGGTACCTCCTGGGAGGAGAATCCAGCTCAAACCAGGTACGTGGGTGGTACAGCCCTGGGACGCTCGAGGGCTGGAATATGGTCTATCTGCTGGCTCACTATTGCAGATGCTGTGCTCTAACTCCTTTCTTTTGAGATTAATTTCTTGCTCCTTGGGGTCTCAAAGCTCTCCACAATTTGTTGTGAGACAGAAAGAAGCAACAAAGTAATTAATGCCTTACCCAGATCAACATCTGGGCTTTCGTGTTAGCTTTCGATAGACAGCAAATTATAAACCAGAAGTTTCAAAGAAAGCTTTCACTGCTATTAGCAAACCCCTAAGCAGCACGCCTGAATCAGAGGACAGTGTCCTGCCATGTTAACATCTGTGCAAAAAACAATCCCTCCCACTCACTTCAGGGGGGACAGATTTCCCCATGAGATTTTCTTTGGGCTGCAGCACCGATTTCGTTTTGTTTATCCGAGAGAACACCACGGTCCTTACAGAGGCAGCATGGCTATTATTAGCTTTCCGTGTCAATACACTTGTAATTCTAAAAGAATAAGAATATTAATCTGATGGCGTCAGTAAATCTGATGGCGTTAGTAGGACCTAGTTTCCAAATTAAGCTTCTTCGTAGCAGACTGCTTGAAATAACTTAGGCATTTTTTATATTTACTATTCACCCCTCTTGCCATATATGCATTTGTAGTCTCTTCTTCCTCACAAAAGGCAAAGCAACCTCTGAGACTGTTAACATCCTAGATGATTTTCAATCTCTCTGAAGCGTGTACACACACACATCAGAAAGCAAAAGCAACAAGCTTGCACATACCTAGTACCCAGTACTGTTACATCCCCTTTGCACTTGGCCCAAGCCACAGGAACTTTCAGGTTCCCCTGACATGTCTTTCTTTAAAAGTTGTTCTGCATGGAGAGAGCTTGATCTGGGTCACATTCACCTCCGTAGGTGACTGTTCTAGAAATCACTGACTATAAAAAACATCATGCAATAATGCAGTCACACTTGTGAGCCTATTTGTGTGAATGACTTACACAAACAAATCTTCCTTCGATATTAATGATGCTTCTGTTCCTCTAATGTTAAACTTCTGGCTCATCAGCCATTTCAGTTAACAGTTAATCAGTACCTTCTAAAATAATGTTCTTCATTTTAAGTCATAGCCCTGACATCCCAGCAGAAAGCTTGGGACGTTCTTCTGAAGCCAAGCAGCACGTTACAGTCCAAAAGGAGAACCAACCTGTGAGCATCCTGTTTCCAGGTAGTTTGCCCTCATTCATAACAAATACTAAGGAAAGAGAAATACTGTAAAAATTAAGGTTTACAATACAGAAGAGCAAACCTTTTATTTTCTTTCTCTAAATTAAAAAAAAAAAAAAAAAAAAAAAAAAGTTTAGTGCAGGAAAAGGTTCAGAATACTGACAAGGCTTTGACTCCATCAGAAAGCGGGAGCTGTTGCTTGCACTGCCATGGATTTACAATACTCTACTTCCCCTCTGTGGCAGAGTTTGATATCTCACCAGTCATGCAACAATATAGCAAGGGATCGGGAGGTTTGTACTTCTGTCTATTAAAGAATTTCAATGAGAAAAAAAATAAATTAGGAGTGATTATCACAAACAGGTTCAGTGGTATTCATCGTTTGGTTACAGTCATTCATTTTCATTCCCATCTTCCCAAAACTATTTCTGTCACCTCACATTGCACTTCAAGGTTTTAAAAAATCTTCCTATTACTGTACTTCCAGATGTCAGGCTTGCAGCTGTGTGTCAGAGGAAGGAGGGTGGGAAGGAGGGTTTGCACTGCAGGTGGGGGTCTTCAGCACCCCCCCGCCTCGCACCCAGGCACATGTGGGTCCCAAAGGCGCATCACAGGGCGGGGGGGCTTGTTGACTTGTGCGCTGCTGTACCTGCATGACGTTGGTGTGGGGCCCAATCGACTACATCCGTGTGACATCCCCTTTGGCATGTCGCTGGGCAGCGCGGTGGAACAGCTGGACCGGTGTGGTGGGGCAGCCGGACTGGCGCGGTGGGGCAGCCGCTCGGGGCTCTCTGCCCTGGTGCCACTGGATGCAGCACATACACTCCTTCCCTCAGCTCCGCGTCAAAGCTGTAAGTAGAAAAAGGCCCCAGAGAGCCTTTTCCAGGGTCTACGCTGAAGGGTTTAATAGGAGGTCCATCCAGGTGTGCAATTTCCTGTTTGTGTAAGGAAACTGGAACCCAGGATTGCAAATCAATGTTTTCCAGGGGCAGAGAGTCACAGTTAAACCATTCAAATAACCAATCTCTATCCAACAACCCACCACCAGAAGGCAGAATAAAACCGATGACTAAAAATACTTTCATTATGAGTCCAAACATATCCGTCACCAGCCACTGCCTGTTTATTTTATGTTGTTGCTGGAAGACAGTGTGCGTTTTTAGGTAATTCAGTGATGTATTTGCATAACCTCTATTTGTTTCTTTTAAATGTAAAAAAATGGTATTTTAATGTCATTGCCCTTTTCTGACTCTGAATTTTTAAAATACCAGTAATTCTTTTGGGGGAGTAGATTCTCTATAATTTATTAAATCAAATATCTCTCATTAGTCTGGTAGTACTTTATGTCTCCAGAAAATGCATATGCCTATAGCCTAAAAGTTAATTATTACCGTATTTCAGGAAACATAATATATTTGTATTTTTAATAATGCAAGTAAGTACATAATTAAAAATAGAACTGCATCAGTCTTAAAAATATAGGCCAGTGAATCTCTGAAATTTTATTGACTTTCTTACAGTGATTTATAGAATGATTTTGTCACTCCATTTCTTAATGTATTACTCCTCTACATCATGTTTTCACATAGGGTGTTGGTTTTTTTTTTTGTCCTAACTGCACAGTAGACACAGTAGTTACATAATAAGATGTGCTGTTTCAGCTGTTGTTCACAACTTTCCTTTCTTGCTTAAGCCCAAATGTGGGCACAGATCTGAGGCAGATGGAAAAGAACGTGGCACAGTTACTATCCTGAACAGGTGGAACAATATCCTGAAAACCCAGAATGGGTTTGCGTTGCCATTGCAACAGATGAGGCAGCCTGATAAAGAACTGCTGCTGAAATCATTAACTGGCTCAAAAGGGGAGGAGACGAGGCTTGATTTTTGTCTCTGCATGGTGGCGAACGAGGTGATTGAGAAAGTACAGTGGGACATCTTTGTAGACCCTAATCAGAAATGGGCAAATCTGGGACATTAGAAATACTGTTTTAATGACCTCTTAACTGAAAGGTGGTTATTTTGGCAGATTCCTGGCTAGCTATCCTGTGGTAAAGTTCCTTTTTTTGACTGGTCTGTATATAAGAATTTGGTTGGGAGGGTAATCTGCACACTGACAGTATATGGTAGGGTTTAAAATAGCACTTAAAAATGAGTGTCATAGGATAGAGGCGCAAGTATTTGAACAAATCAGCAATAATAAAATGTAGAAAATACTCTGATAAAATGTGGGCACGCTCCTCGTGGCAGAGTTGGGAGAGGTAAACGGGACACTACTACTGCTGGTACTGGGTAGCAGACTTATGCACCCAAAGTCACAGAAAAAGTAGAGGTAGGGATTTGAATCTCTCGAATTGCAGCCCATTACACTCATGTTTCGACTTCTCTATGAAAGTTAGAAATTAACATTTTGTCAGTACCCAGAATCATATCAGTCTTACAGCTGAAGCTGAGAGACGGGCAGTCCAAGCTCCTTTCTCTGATCCTTTGGACACAGATGCTGCCGGATCACAATCCAAAACTTGATGCAACAAAACAACATCTTCAAGGGGTGGTTTGCCATACTGGGATTTTTTCAAGAGGAACACCGTGTGAGGGTTGCAGAAGCCTCCTCACACAAGCATCTTCCATAAGTCTTTTTATGAGACTAGTCCTGAAGCTATAAAGATGATCTACGGCCATTTCTTAACTGTTAGTATATTGAACTCTTCTGTCAAGCACTATGAAGGGCAAACATTTTCCAAGACTGACATAATGTAGGTGGCAGAAGAGCTATGCATTGCTTTTTCACTTCACTGAAAACAGAAAAAGAGTATGATCACACAGTTGTATTCCAGGAGCTACGAGCACAAAACGACAGCAGGTCAGAGTCGTGCAGGCAGTTTCGTGGCAAGCGAGAGCAATTCAGCTGCTGCCTCCTGCCTCCTCCTTCCGAGTGACTGCCTGGCCCTGACCTGAAATGTTTCCCCGGTTTTTGTCAGGTGAGTCGTTATGTTGCCTTAGAGAGCTGGAGCAGCTCTGCACAGGGTCAGGCGTGTGCTCAAGGCAGCAAGAAGGCAGAGAATGGCAGCGGCAGATGTGGCCAGATGGGTTTGGGCTGCTGTGGCACTGACAGCTTAATCCACAGCAGAGCAGTGCCTGGTGCCAAGGTTAGGCTGAGGGATGGGGAGAAGGAGATGTAACAAGTATAAAGAAAAGAAGTTGGAAGCCATCCTTTCCTCTAAGTGGCTAGGAGCTGACCTGAAGCCTTTGGAGGTAATTCTGAGGGCATTTTCCTGAAGGTTTTCTCTGTTACATCTGCCTCATAGAAATGGAGAAAGAATAAAAATAGCAAATACCCCAATGAAAGTTAACCTCACAGCTTCTCAACTGCAGGGACAAACCACATGTACCTTCTTAGGGATGTGCCTGAACAACTGGCGCTGTTCTGCTGGGGACATCTACTCCGCATAGCACAAAAAGGGCTGTTAAATTCCATTCTTTTCTGCTAAGAAACAGCTGAATTTGGAAATAGTCCCAGTTTTGCTTGTTCTCCTTTCTTACTAGTTTGTTTGCCGTGCTGTCTTAGCTTAGCTACAGTTTATGGAAGTGACTGAGTTATATAGAGACTGCCAGTAAAAGGCCTATTTCTGTAAAAGGCTGAGGTTCATGTATACTGCTCCTACTCATGTTTTTCAGAACTACTAGGCACTGTTTAAATAACTGACAAGATACTTGTAAATAACTGAGGAGAAACTTGCATTAGGAAAAACAAAGCAAAACAAAAATCAGCAAACATGCCAAAGAGCAATCCAATGAAAAATCGCTAAAAATCCTGGAGTTCAGGTTTCCTATGAAGTTTTAATTCAGACCTCTTTTTGCCTTGCATTAAGCTACAGGTGTCTACTTCCACAGTCATCCTCTGCTGATCTGACCCATGATTTGTAGAAGTGATGAACTCTCATGGGTTTGAAGAAGGCAGAAACACCCATGCTCTAACCATGGAAAATCTTCTCTAATGCTGAGGGATCCTAGAGCCCTGCCAGAGGGCTTTCCCCACAACTAGTTGGGCCTTGTTAAGCTTAACCTCACATGCTCAAGAAATATCGGGAGGAAAGGATTTCTAAAGGTCACTACTCCAGCCTCCTAGGAGGTTGCTCAAGCACGATTGTCACCAGCTTGAGATTTGGTTGCTTGAGGCTTTGGCTAGCCGGACCTTGAAAACCTCCAAGTTTGGAGACTCCACAAACTCTCCTGGTACATAGCAGTGAAGATTTGCAAACGCTCTTTGTTACCCCATCCACCACTACCAAGAAGAGTGTAGCCCTGATACCTTTGTAACTACTAAAATGCCCTTCAGACTTATCTTCTCCATGCTAAAGGAGCCCGCCCCACTCTTCCCCTCAAATTCCCCGGTACATTCTGTGCTCCAGAGCCTTCTCAGCAGTCTCCTGCTGGAGACTCTCCAGTTTTTCCATGGCTCTCTTGCAGGAAGGTGGGGGCAATCCTGGGCACAGTATTTGGATATGGTCCCACTGTCACCAAGGACAGTAATAATTTCCCTTGGTCTACTGGCCATGATACATCTGTCATGTATTTTGCCTTTTTTACAATGAGACAGTGTTACTGGCTCATATTATGGTGTCCACCACAAGCTTACAAGCTTGCTTTTCTATAAAAAGAGTCTTTCCTTCACCTCACAAGAAAAGAAAAAAAAAAAGTATTGGAACATCAATTTTTTTTACACTTCTCTTCAGCACTTATTGAGTGACTGGGTGATACCGTAGCACTCTGAAAAAGAGTGAATTAAAACAGTAAAAATGTAGGTAAAGCTTAACCTCATTGCCAGGGCACAGCAATGAGCTTATTAAGATTGATATAAGTATACATTTATGCTCATTTTTAAAATTGACATTATACTGAGCTCTAAAATGAATTTTCTAACTGTAATTCAGTTTTCTAAAGCAAAATACAGGCAGGGGAGAATCAATTGCTCTCTGAGCACACAAGCCAAGCCAGTCCCAGACTCCAGGCATACATCCGAAAGAGGAAGAGCTGCTAATTCCCTGCAATTTAGTCCTTTCAGTGCAAAGGGGAGGACACGCTGTACTTCTAGACAAATGCACTCCTGCTTCTGCTTCTACTGGCTATAGCACAGGAGAAAAAAGCTGAGACTGCTCAAATTCACTTAACATCAGCCTAATCCTTTCCAAATTAATCTTCTCTGAGCACTGCTTGCTTCTTACTAGGATGCATGCAAGTATCATGGACTTAGAAGAAAAGAGAGGAAGCGGCAATTTGGAAAGGTTTCGATTTTTAGATCAGATATAAATAATTTAATGCCCCACAATAAAAGAGAAATGGTAAACAGATTTTGTCTTCAAATCTACTTTCACCACCATAGAAACTGTTCCACAGACTTGTTCTCTTTCCTTTTCATGTGCAATTTGGATTCCCCAAGGGCTCTAAGAGAAAATAGAAAAGCAGCATTGTCTCTGAAGTTTCAGATGTCTAACAAACAGCTTTATTGATAAAAATGTTCAGAAATATACCTATTCTACCATTCACACAAAGGGGGAAACTCAAAAATTACTCTTGCCAAAACCACAGTCTATCTCTGAGACAAAAAATGGAACTTGCTTTATTTGGTTTTTCTTTAAATTCCCATCCTGAATTTTCTTTTGAGGTACTTCTGTGGGAATCCACCCTGCAAAGGTGTTCAGAGGGCTGAAGTATTTGCATTGGGAAAGACTCACTGAAGACTCACAAACCCTTCTACTGTAGCAATCAGTCTCTTCGGAGAGTCTTCAAGACGTGACAAAATCCTGAGACAAAGCTATTCTCACCTGCATAAATAGCCACGGTTTCCACTTAGGGGTACAAGGAGGAAACAGGGTCTGAGCCTACCTCATGCCCTGCTTACACAGAGGATGACTTGAATTTCTACCCAATGTAATAAACTTACACCCTTTGGCTAGTGTTCAACTTTTTATAGGGGAAAATGGCTGTACTGAGACAGTGGGAAATGGATGTAAACCACCATCTCAATTGCCTCACACCTGAGATGCTCCATGCACTCTGTAACCAAGGGCACCGTAACGTAACGGTGACGTAGGAGAAGCTGGAGCCCCTCAGTCCCTACTATCTAGGCGGAAGATTCCCAGCACCAGGATGCTAAATCTCTGTATTTTAAATTACTTATTGACAAAGCAGCCATTATAAAGGATTACTGCAATGACTCTGATGAACCACTTAAAACAAGAAGCATACGATCACTCTGAGCTCATGTAGTCCGTTGCCCATTTTTATTCCATAGTTGTTGAAGGCAGAAGTGTTTACAAAAGGCAGACAATATGGTATTTGTTATATTGTTCAGATCTTTACCTTTGAAAAGGTAAAAAATAAAATCTCAATGGCTGAAAAGGGAAGACATGGGAATAGTCTGTTATTGTCAAGAATTTTAATATTTAATATAGTGAAAGATTTTTCTGTTAAGAAAAGAACATTTCTAGAGATGCTGCAAAGACTGCACTGCTGATTCTGAAAATCTTTATTTTATATTATTTGTCCCATTTTTTTCCATAGGGTCACTCATAAACTAGGACAGGGCAGACAGAGATGAGTGGGTCCTCCAGCACTGAAAACATTTTTGAAATATTAATTGTAATAAGTAATTCAGGCAAACTCCCTGTGCTTTGTCTATTATATATTTACAGTATGATACTGAAATATTGAAGCATACAAGAAAGAACTTTGTGTTTTTAATGAATTTCTGTGTTAATTGATGCTAGGTCAAGTGAAAAAACAAAACAAAACAAAACCTAAGTGACTTAACTATGCCATTTTTTTTGTTTTGCTTAAAAGTAAGTTTCGGTGATAGAAACTTCCTTCTTGGCTGTCAATGTGTAATCATCATGATTTTTCATCTCATTTTGATAAGAAGTTTGCAGTATAAATATTTGATCTGAGTGATCTATGATGGAGTGACTTCATCAGTGGGCAAGGGAAGAGCTACGGATGTCATCTATCTGGCCTTCTGTAAGGCCTTGGACATGGTCCCCCACAATATCCTTCTCTCTAAATTGGAGAGATAGGGAATTAGTGGGTGGATTGCTTGATGGCTGAGGAATTGGCTGGATGGTTGCGTCCAGAGGGTTGTGGTCAATGGCTCAACATCCAGATTGGGATCAGTGACAAGTGGACAAGTGGTGTCCCTCGGGAGTCTGTACTGGGACCAGTACTGTTTAATATCTTCAACAACACAGACAGTGGGTTGCAGCGAGTTTGCAGATAACACCAAGCTGAGTGGTGCAGTGGACATGCCTGAGGGATGGGATGCCATCCAGAGGGACCTGGACAGGGCCCGTGTGAACCTCATGATGGTCAAGAAGGCCAAGTGCAATGTCCTGCACCTGAGTCAGAGCAACCCCTGTTATCAATACAGGCTGGGAGATGAAGGGATTGAGAGCAGCCCTGCTGAGAAGGGCTTGGGTGTAAGGTTGGATGAAAAACTGGACGTGAGCCAGCAACGTGCTCGCAGCCCAGAAAGCCAACCGCACCCTGGGCTGCATCCCCAGCAGCGTGGCCAGCAGGTCGAGGGAGGGGATTCTGCCCCTCTGCTCCGCTCTGGTGAGACCCCACCTGCAGTGCTGCGTCTGCTCTGGGGCCTCAGCACAGGAGAGACACGGAGCTGTTGGAGCGGGGCCAGAGGAGGGACACAGTGCTGGAGCACCTCTCAGGTGAGGACAGGCTGGTAGAGTTGGGGCTGTTCAGCCTGGAGAGGAGAAGGCTGCGGGGAGGCCTTATTGCAGCCTTTCAGTACTTAAAGGGGGCTCATAAGAAAGATGGGGACAGACATTTTAGTAGGGCTTGTTGCAATAGGACAAGCAGTCATGGTTTTAAATTAAAAGAGAGTAGATTCAGACTAGATAGAGGAATAAATTTTTTACAGTGAGGGTGGTAAGGCACTGGCACAGGTTGCCCAGAGAGGCGGTAGAAGCCCCATCCCTGGAAACATTCAAGGCCAGGCTGGATGTGGCTCTGGGCAACCTGATCTAGTCGAAGATGTCCCTGCTCATTGCAGGGGGTTTAGACTAGAAGGCCTTTGAAGGTCCCTTCCAACCCAAACTGTTCTATGATATAATCTCATTTTCATTTCCAGTTAGATCCTCCTTTGTCCCTCTCCTTCTCCTCCCAGTGCATCCTCCTGGATGCATGACTCAAGCCACAGAAATTCAAACATTCCCACAGGTGATCAGGGTGATGCAACTTAGGAATTATTCCTGTGCTTTTTCCCCCTCGACTGCAATTTTAATAAGAAGGCTGAATCTCAAATGTGGAGTTTCAAAAATGGCTAGTAACTGTTCTCCTTTTCCTTTCCCAAGTGACTCAGCAGATGTGGCCTGAGGAAAAGTGCTCCTCTCTTCCCGACAGAAACTGTGCCAGACTGAAGGCAGCAACAGGCATCGTCACAACAGGCTCCACATGGGGGAGATTATTTTCCATAGGACTTTGTTTGCCCTAATGCAATTTTCACAGGTGAAAGTATTAAACGTGGAAACAGAAACCCAGAGCGTGTTACTCACTACAAACTTTTTCTGATGACTGCAATTAGTGCATAGAACAACAAACCACGTGCCTCCCCCTCCCCCCAGACAGCCCTGCAGTCGCAAGAGAGACACACGGCAAAGCTCAGCCTAGTCCCAGTTCGGGTAGTCAGGGTTGCAGAAAGTGCCTGTGACTAATACAGTCCAAGAAATATTCACTGATTCAAAGCATTTCAGTTTATACTGAGGAAGGCTGTCCAAAAAACAAAAAAATGCTGCTGCTTTTTTTTTTTTTTAATGTGACACCAGATTTCAGATTTTTTTTAGTTCTCTTTCATCTCCCAAAGTAGCAAAGGAACTTAGTTTTCGCATCATTTTTACGTATTGTACTTAAATATGCAGCTATATATAATTAACAGAAGGAATTACTTGCACACACAAATGACAACTCCCAGCCAGTCATCGTATTTGGACACAAATGTAAACCCACCAAAGTCTCAATCTGTTTTCCTCTCTGTCAGCTCCAAGCTTTTTTTTTTTTTTTCTTTTTTTTATTGTTGTCATTAGACTTTCTGGTACCCATACCATGCCTCTGGCAGGCAAGGACCCATTTACATTAGCTTCCATCATGGGAGCAACCGTCCCTGCAGCAGAAGACTGAGGTTTGGGTTGTAGCGAATGGATGTTCTTCAGAACCCCTCCTTCTTGGCTCAGGTGTGACTAAGCGAGAGCCTACAGAGGCAGAGCAGCGCGCGCTTCCTTTGCCTGTGCAGCTGGAGCACAGGCCACACGGACCTTTTCTTTTTCTCTGTTCCACAGGCGGGAAGGTGACAGGCACAAGAAGTCCATGGGGTGTGAATAAAAGGCAATGCAAAGAAAGCAATAATATTACATTTTTAAGTTGTTAATATAGTATTGGAAGACAGTTGTGGAGAAAAGCACTGCAAGCTTCCTGTAAAAGGCTGGAAAAAAAAATGACTTTTTTTTTTTTTTTTCCTCCATGTGAGAAATGAACACAAAGGACAATGAATGCCAGTGACAGAAATAGGAAAAATCTCCAACAAGTTCAGTAGCAAGTAACTGACAAAACATCAGTGCACACCCTTAAAACCTCCATTCAGGTTTTAAGAAAGAAGCCCCCAAATAGGGAGGGGGGAGGGTTTAGAGGGTCATTGAGTCATGCTGATGGTGGGTGGGAATAAAGATATTATTTCCATGAGTCTGAAACGTAGAAGTTGTTGAGTTGATGGATGTGGAGGAGTCGCTCCTCTAACAGTATCAGACATGAGCAATTAACTAGAAGTGGCAGGTGGAACTGTTACGTAGTTAAAAATCACACAAAGCTTGGATATACAGTTGTCACAATTGACCTTATTCTCAGGATTTATAGAATCAAAACTTCCAGGAAGTGAGCACACGCACAGACATCTTCACGGGAAGTTCACACTCTGACTTGCAAGCTCTAGTTACAGATGTCTGTGAATTCATGAGACTAAAATTAAGGAGCCTGATGAGAGATACTTACCAGAAAGTGCATTGCCAGTAGCTTAAACCCACTGTACAAAAGTCTGCACTTTTACTGCAATGTTAAATAAAATAAAAAAACACAAGACAAAGTGTGCATTAGAAAGAACATCAAGCCATCAGATTGAACAGTAACAATACAGTGCAGCCCTCTGGATCAGACCCTGGAAGTCTGTGAGTGCCTTCTTAACGAAAAACATCCGTCACAACTGAGCAACAGCAGTGAGAGACTTTCTTTGGTTTAAAAAAAAAAAAAAAATAAAATTAAACGGGCATGTAAATTCAGTTCCCCAAAAATCGCAGCTGGAGCTGAACTTGGCAAGGGACGCTAAAAATTTCGGGCCCTTGTTTTTTTTTTTTTTTTTTTTTTTTTCCCTGTTTCTAGCAGACATCAAATCCTGAGGAAAGCTTTGGAAGGCTTATGATGCCTGCTGCAAGCGTCGGTACCAAACGTTTTTCTGGCATATGTAGTTTTCGTGGCCTCTTGACCTAAATTTATTAGAATGGAGTGCAATTTAGGTTCCAAAAGCCATGTCACACCTACATAGAACTACTCCTGTAAAAGAAATTCAGGATCTTGATGACAC
>JMFS01135956.1:0-30857 GCA_000699545.1 Podiceps cristatus | reverse complement strand
AGGGGGGTCACCCACGAAGGGCTCTCTCTGTGCAGGGTCGGCAGCAGAAGCGTCGCCGCACCTGAGCGTGAAGCTGTTAAAAATACGGAGGGAGAAACGCAGAACACTGACATACGAGAAAATTAGGTTGTAATTAAGTTTACTGTTAACACGATCGGTGGGCTTATTTTTTGTAAAGTGCTGTAGGTTGATTTTTCCCCCCCCATGTTCACTGAGATGTGTTAAGGTTTACTAACGACTGCTCACTCAAAAATGGATTTAAATGGGCTTACGACGCATTTAATTTTGCTTGCTCATATTTCACATTTTAGTTACAAAAAGGGAATCTTTAAAGTTGGTGATTATTGTGAGTATATTGAAGAACTTCAGAGGCATTTTTTTGGGGGGAAAACCTGCTTGTGACATACCTGTATTTCACATATGTGTGGATTGAAGGGGCAGTTCTCTAACCCTAGACCATTGTGCTGTAGATACATGTTGAGGTTCAACTGACAGGCAAGATTTGAGAAGTCTTCTTGTTAAACTGAAGTTCATACTTATTAATGGAAAACGAAGCCTTTGTTGGATGCAGTTTACAGACAAAACGGGTTAAGAATGTCCTGTCATATTATGGAGTAATAAGGCTAATCTCCAAACATAATGTCTGACCTTTTTTTTTTTTTTTTTTTTTTTTTTTTTCCCCTGTATCTGCTTCTTCATTCATTTTATATTTGTCTGCATGCATGTTTTCTGCTTGTATCCTACACTGCTGTAAATTCCAGGGGCATTACGCTGGCATAAACAGGCTACAAGAGTATGGAAAGACACCTAGCCTTTGGTGATTAGGGACAAGGAAGGAAGGCAGAAAGCTAATAAAAAGATTCTAGTGCTTCTCAAAGTCATTCATTGCTTTTCAGTCTTTCAGCAAACACCACCAAACTTCTGCAAATTGGATAGCAAGCTTCTACAATAACAGATTCCTGCAAGCATTCTGATACCGTGACTGACACTTGCCCAGAAGCTGCACCGATTTCCATAAGAATCGTCATAAAAACAAAGGATGCCATGGTGGCCACATGAAACAGCTTGGGTTTTGTTGATTGACTTCTTAGTCAGTGAGAGGAAATTGCAATCCTTACCTTTTGCTTTCCTTGGTAATATTGATTCCTCAGTATTGGATATTGACCAGTGGAATAGTGGAGAAATGGGGACAACTCAACCAGTTTTGCAGTGAGGTATCTGCAAGTGTCTTCATCAAGGTCTAAAGAAAAGGGTTATTAGACATAGCTTCCCAAAAGGTTTTTAAAGAGAACTAAATTCTTAACAAGAGAGAAGGGTATTTGAGTTCTGTTACTTTCTTTTATTCATGTTATTTCATCTCTTCCCGTGTTTTATCTCTCTGTAACTTGCTGTAACTGGATTTGGACCACAATAAGCAGCATAGTCAAAAATACAAAGTATTTCCTTCAAGTCACTTTTCAAGACCTATGTGCATATCTGAACTTCAGCCTTAAGCAACAGAGGAAAGTGTGTTAGCCACAGGAGACTCAGGTTTTTTTTTTTTGCTTTGTTTTTTTGTTTTTTTTTTGTTTTTTTTTTTTTTTTTTTTTTTTTGAGGAAACTGTGAGAAATTTCAATATATACAGATGAGCAAATACAATATACTTTCTTTGTAGAGTAGAGAAGTCTTTCATCTTCTGTTTGGGTTTCCCTGACTTGTTTGTTGTGGCATATGACTAGGTATAAATTTAGCAAACTTGTATAGTTCAACAGGTAAGTGTACAAATAATGAGGAAGGAAAAAAAAAGAAGGTGGGAGGAAGGAAGGGATTTATATTTTCTTCACCTTTTACATGAGAGGAATTCCATGGGCCGAGATCCTTCTGGGGTGGAATCAGCTGTCAAGCAAAGGAGTCCCTAGGTCAAAATATGAAAATGATTGGGGAAACTGTGATTTTGTTTGCCCAAATTTTGCACTTGCTCTTATAAGTGTGTTCTGTGTCCTCAGAAATGTCTAGCAATCTCATGTTGTTTTGCTTAGAGCTGGACCTGGACCCCCAAGTAGCAAGTGACAGAAGTTATATGTGTAATGTGTTAATCTATTGGGGGCTACAAACCTGTGTTTGTGAAACAGAGAGATGAAGAATTAAATAAAGTGGGCTTAAACTTTACAGTTTCCATCTGTATGTCTTCTCCAGATATCCTCTTCTGTGGCTTAAAATGCAAATTACTGGGTTTTTTTAACATACTAAGTGTCCCTGTACTAATAAGTTTCTGTATATCCTTGTTACTTTCCTAGCTACATCTTTGTAACCATACAAAATCAGGAACTTTAAATATTTCGATTTCTTCTATTGAGCAAAATACTAGAATAATTGCAGATCAAGACTAAAGTTTCTTGATAACATTTGTGAACACTTTTTTTTTTAACATGTATTAGTCAAGCCCTATGGAATTATAGGTTAAGCAGTTGGTTCTAGATTCTGGAGGAGCTTGTGGTCTAATAGTTTTTCTGTCTCTTTCTGTGTTCCATAATATTACAACTTGAGTGGATTTGCATACGTATATTTGCCTGTATTGTAAAGAAAATGGCCTCTTCAAGAAAAGCTTAGACAGCTTCAAATTTCTAGGTTCATCAAAGTGGTAAGTCACACAATAGAAATGTGAAGAGAAACATTATGTGTCCTCCTCTGCAATTATGATAACCTTTTTTTTTTAAAAAAAAAAAAAAAGCTGTAGAAAGGACAGAGAAAATGAATAACCCTTAATTCTTGAAAGAATCGTAAGGCACGTATGCATGTAAGTTAAATGTGCAGCAGTACCATAAGGTTTCAGAAGACTCAAGTAATTCTTACCCAGCACACAGGGGGACATAATGAAATATTTCCTCCAATCTACAAGAGACTTAACAGATATCTTGTGTTTCACCTGTAATATTCTATCTGTCTAAACTGCTCAGTCCATAAATCTTTCATTCCCTATCCATCTTCTAATCATCAGTCCCATCAGTTCTCTCTCACCACCATCAATTTACAGTCTGCCAAACACATCAGTGCTTTGCCTCAATTAACTCTCTCTGTCATCCAAACTTCTTCAATCATTAATCTGTCCTCGTCTGTCTGAGGTTCAAGTGTGTACCATCCTCCCGCCTTCCCTGGTCATCTCTGTGTAACTTCCTTAAGGGTATTTTTGTTTGTTTCCAGTCCTGTATCATCTGTCTTTCCTTAGCTATTTCCAGGTCTGCCAAGGCATGAAAATTTCTCACATTTTCATACGGTAAATATTTCCCCAAGTGTCCTTTAGCTTTCTTCTCTGTCAGTAGTGAACACATTATTTGTCCTCTTTCCTTACTCAACTCATCCCTTGCTCCATAAATTCCATGTGAGTTGATCCTTACACCAACAAAATGAGTGTGGCAAGAAAGAGAAAATGAGGTGGCAGGAAACAGCAGTGTGACTTGGTAACATGCTGGTTGTCCCCAACCTAGGGGAGATACTGCTAATTCTGATCTGACTTCTCTGTAACACATCTGGCTTCAGACAAATGCCATATGGTTATAATGTTCAAAATTGGTGTAAGGAGTAGCATCCAGACCCCAGAAAGTCATCTTCAGCCAAGTGCTTGAGTTCCTGGGCCACAGACTTTTCTTACATGCTATTTCGGCCTCAAATGTTGTCCCTTTCGCCTTGCAGCCTGGCACAATAGGGATGGAAGATGCACTTGCCCTTCTTCCTTCAACCATGACATAGAAGAGTTTAAGTCAGGGGCGAGGAGGTATCTCTGCTGGGAAGACAAGAACCATGAGACCTGAATTTCTGGCAAGAGTGGAGCTAGAATTGAGGTCCCTCACTTCTGCATGAAGCAATCCCTGCACAGTGTATCATTCCTTCTTTTTCTCCTCAGTCCTTTGAAGTAAGGTAGCTGCCATGGTTTCTGTTGTAGCTCATGCTGTCTGGATCTTCACCTTGCTCAGAGCACAGGGTTTCCTTCTAAGGAAGGAGTGGCACTGAGTTGAAAAGCCCTTTCATCTTGTTTCTGTATTGCTGTGGGGTTAATCTGAGTTCCCTAGTTGAGGTTCTGCATCATCCCCATCTCTCCAGAGAAATATTCAGGCTGAAGAGAGAAACACCTTAAGTAGCAATTAGAACGTGGCTTTTTCTGTATCACTTTCTTCAATTTAGGGGAAATGATTCTGTATAAATTCCGTTGCATGCTCTGGATTTCCCTCTCGGAGCCCCTGCTTGAGAGAAGAAACAGTTGCGCAGGGGGCACGAAGAGTGAACTTAAGTGTGTATCTTCGTTACTTCCTGTAACATTAAGTCAGTTCCACTCCTAAAAATAGCATAAGGAAGAATTTGACTCATCTGGTAAACTAGGATTCAGTTGCCACCAATGGCGACTTTTCAGTTTGCTATAGTGGTGAACATATATTTAAAAAGAACCATATTTGAATGTGATCTAATATATCACACTTTTATGCTTCTAGTGTTTTATGTGGCTGCTTGACTTCAGAGGTGACAGTCAATGAAATACTCATTTTTATCTTCTTTGTTTTTTTAGCTTTTTTCTTTCTAGAAGGAAACTGTAGAAAGGTAATGGAAAAAACTTTGTTAATGCAAGACACTGGTTGTGAGCGTACATGTGCTAAATTTCTGTAATCACGCTTTAGTGTCCTACAGTACATTCTAGAAAAAACAAGACCTGAGGAGCTTCATTACAGACTTCTTTAGGACTTCCACACCCAAGATAATTTAGTGTTAGAAAGCACCAGAAAACTAAAAATGAAAGGTAAAGTGATCCTCCAAAGCAATATACATCTAAGAACAGACCATCTAACTGCAGGAGGAGATCCACTGCATATTTTCCCTTGGCAAATATGGGAATCTAAACAAGTGGCAGTAGTGCTTGTAACTTGCCCTTGTTCCAAGAACACAGATTTTAGAGTGGTATTTTAGTAAGAACAGCAGGACAGAAGAGTTGTAGACTCATTTTGATGCCTTATAAAACTTTCCAAATTTACTAAACTTCTTCTAACTGCAAGTCCTGCCACACCCAACTTAATATCTGAAAGCCAAATGCTTTTCTTACACTCTCATTTATCACCAGTGGTAGTTGTGACTCAGATAATTATTCTGCAAGTTTATGCCTGAAATGCACCCCAGTTCCATCAAGAATTTTATTAGTGATAAATGCATTTAAGGATATGACTCGACTCTTTGAACCCATGTTTGAGTTTTCATAGCTGACAGCTAAAAAAAAAATCCCACATTAAAAATTAAACAGAAAAATTAAACTAATTGTCTGCGGGAAGACAGGACTGCAGACAATTCTAACTGAAATATTTGAATAAAATCAAGCCAACTTCAGTCCCCAGATAAGCCTCTGATGCAGCTAAGTATTTTTGGCTAATAGCACTTCTGAATGTTTTAAAAATTAAGGAAAAAAAGCTATTATTGAAAACATTGAACTCATAAGGTTTAAGGAAGTTAAAATGTATCGCTATTTCCTATATCATGGTATTGTAATCAAGTTTGACTGCCTACGGCATTGAAAAGAAGCACTGAAAAAAACTATTTCCAATAATTTCTTTAGATTGGATGTGCTGCATATGGATGAAAGCAAGGCATACTTTTGAACTAACCGCACTCTGTTATGAAAAGATAGGAACACTTCCTCTGGGTGAAATAGGAGAGGAATGAGAGAATGGAAAATACGGCAGAGGCATTACAGGGTCCAAATATGCTTCATCTTGCATGGAGATTTGACACTGCAGGTTAATTTTATCTTTGTTTGCTGAAATATATTTTGGAGTAACCCACAGCTTATTGCCTCTGCGCATTAGTAAATCTCATTGCAGGAACCAGTCATAGTAAGGAGAGGATCAACATATGAGAAATATATTTAAATAATGGTAACGACTAGATGACAAGCAAAACCAAGAAGCATTTCTCTTCTCTTCTGAGGGACAAAAAGTACATTTTCTAAAACTTTATGGTCATGGTTTGTCGTGGTAGAATGAAGAGTATTATATCACTTGAGTTGTCTTTGACACGTTACCCAAACTAGGATTTTAATTTCCTAGCTCCTGAACAACGTGTAGAATAAGTGGTATTTCTCTACCTTGAAGCCTTATCTCAATGGAAAAAGTTAAAAAAAATACTTTAATCAAATGAACAGAGCTCTCTCCATAGCACTTTAACTTGAGAAGTAAAAAACTTTCAATCTTGAAATGTACGTGTAAGGTACAAAGTTTAGCTCTGGGACATGTTTTGAGATAGTGGGGTTTTTTCATTTTTCTGTTAACAAACACTAAAATGTACTAAGCATAAATAGCTAAGAGAAGAATGAGCATTTCATGCCTTGCCACACTTAAACATCATCTACATTCAGCTTTACTTGATTGGAGTGTTTACTTGTGTTTCTATCAGTAGCTTATGTAATTGAAATATTTTTGCTTGTGTTTGCATGTAAATTGCCAATGTGTGATTTCTTTTTAATTTCTCACATTATGTTCATAATATAAGCAACCATCCTGATTGTGAACTTTTTCTAATAAGTAGTAATTCTCCCAAAATCTTTGGTAGAAGTTTGAAGTAGGTGGTCTGAATGCTTTTCTCTGGGGACCATAACTCCTCTCACAATATCATTTCTTAATGTCATGTGTGAGAAAGCCAATGTGCAACTATGCAACTGTCTATTCATATTGACAACATAGTTCACAACTGTATTTCGGTAAAAAAAAATATTTTAAATATTATTAGTTTTAAAACTGCAACCTGTTTTTCAGGAATGGTTATCCTAAATCTGCTAGACTAGATTTCTGCTGTCATTACAGTAAATCCCTTGTTTATTACATGAGGTGACAGGTATATATTTGTATGGGAAAAGTGCCTAATTTGCCTGTAGGCTCAAAACAGCTCCTTATTTTTTCCCTGATGGAAAATCTTAGCAGCCTCTCCTTGGTTATTTTAGGACAAGCTACAATGGGTATGTATTTGCTTTACTCAATAAATAGCTTTAGGTGCAAATACAGTAATTCTTTTGTACCTATTCGTATCGATTTCTTGGCAATGACTTGGTTTCACTTTATGCAACGCACAGCAATAAGCCCCACTTTAAAAGATGAAAGCAGGTGAAACCAATCTTGATGTATATCAAGGTATGCAGCATACTGTAAAGCAAAATGCATCAATTTTAGTGTGATACTTTTTGGAAGGCTACATAGTTTGTAATGTACTGTTGCTAAAGTACCTGACTCTGACTAATGAGACGGCAAGTTCTGTGCTAATCAGCAGAGATCAAAAGAGGCCCTGGCCTTAACCTTGCATTGATCCAGAGAGAGCCCAGCCACAGGTGGATGATAGTATTCTGAATGTTTTTTTCTGATAACAGGAAGCAAGTGTGAATCCTATAGCTTTTCTGCTCATCTGCTTATCATCGCAGATGAAGACATTCAGAAGGGAAATTGGTATACTTCAGGAACAGCGGAATAATCCAGATTTCTTCTCACTGACCGCTCTACGACTCTACAGTGCATTTCTAATCACAGACTACACACATCTTATCCTGATGTTAGAAATAACCTATAATAAAGGCAACCAGTAAACATTTCTTGCAGCTTGGTACAAGACAGTACTGCCCTGTTCTGCTAAGATGATCGTGGATGACTGTAAAACTCTTTCTGTTCTTATTCTGACTATAATGTAACACATTGGTTGGGAGAATGGTTCAAACCCACATCTCTGGGAAGGCAGGAAAATTTAAGCTGACCTCAGTTATTCAGATTTTCACTGATTCTTGGCTGAGCTACAGTAATGAGAAGCATGAAAGCCTAAATATTTAGAAAACACCAGGCAATATAAAATCATGCAGCATGTTTCTTGCTGGGGCTGCCATAAATGTACTGCCCCTGTTCTCTGCATCCCATCAAGTTCAAGGCTTCTGTCTTAATATCCAAGGGGCTTAATATATTTGGCTCAGCATAACCAGAAATTTTTCAGCCTCTCTATATAATTTCTCTGTCATTCTGGCTTGATGGAATGTGCTACAGTAAAAAGTGCAACCTCTGTAAGAGACAGGACTTTCCTGTGGTATATGCTAAAGCGCTATAAACCTGATTGCCTAAGGAGTTAGGACCCGACATTTAACTGCACCTTCCTGTCCAGATACAGCACTCCTCTTTGTTGCAGTCTGTCTCTATCGATTACACAACACAGAGGGGTTTGGTTTGTTTTAGGGCTGTCTCTCAGTCATCAGGGAGAGGATTCAAATGTGGTAGCTGCTAGTCAAACCCTGGCGAACGTAGCATAGAAGCCACTTGCGTGGATGCCATGAGTGCCCTAATGGGGCGATCGGACGTCAGCCTGCTCACTGCTTCAGAGGGTGAGGAGGGAAGGAATGCGTGCCAAGTTCCAGCTCTTCCAGAAACGTCCTCCATTTCTGGTACAGCTATTCTTTGGCAGGTGAGATGGATAGGTTGGACTAAAGCCACGTCTCCTTGTAGCCTTGCTTGTCTGCATGAGATAGAGCTGTTCTAATGAGCCTGTTTCCTTTGTGCTGCGCTAACTAGGCACAGGACTTGTCCCAACCAAAGCTGCTAAAATTAGTTTCAGTAGTGAATGACCTTAATCTTTTCGTTACAGTCAGTTGCCGTATAGTTACATGCAGGTGCACATATGGAAACTCTGACACGGGAACTTTGTAGTTTTTGAGTTTTCTTAGGGAAAAATGGAACTTTTGCAATCTCTAGGTCTGTTCTGTCTCAAATATATTTTGGGGGAAAATACTGGAATTAGAAATATTAGTATCTTTGTACTTTATGAGGTATTTATAATCTATAAATTCTTAAATATACCTGGTCTTGGATGAAGATAGTATCTTGTTACCAAATGTTAGCTATAAGAAGGAGGAAGTCAGAATACATGAAAAACATCATCTACATGAAGCCCTTTACACGAGAGGAAATAAGCTACAAATTGCTGCAGCTCTGTTCCAAGTAGTTTTATCCCAATGTCAAAGGAAAGCATGATCTAGAAATCTAAGTATAATATAATATGAAAGACATGATTTGTAACTAAAACCGCATCCCATTTTCTGGAAAAATAGCAACAAAACTAGAAAATCAAATGCACCTCAGGTGAGATTCTTTCTTTTTCTTTTTTGATTTTTTTGTTATTATTGTTATCATTTTTTTCTGCATAAATGGACCTTCATGTTATAGTTTTGTCCTTTCTTCACGTAGGTATAAGGCTGTTGTAGACGGCACTGGAACACTAGCTGGAAAATCAGTTCCTGAGCCTGTTCCTCCCTCTAGTGGAACAGATACTCTTCTTGTGAGTAATTCTGGAGAAAATTGATGGAAATACGTAAGCTTGGCAGCGTATATTTTTTCTCCATAACTTCTTAAAATGGCTCAGAAAACTGAATGGATAAGGTCTTCTTCTGTAGGCAGCTAAAACAACAGAAGTGCTGCTCCATCTGGACGACCTGCTGGCTAGAGCCATTGCTGGAGTGCAGGACTAAGGTGCCTGTTTTGTCCTGCTTTGCTTTCAAGAGTCCTTGGTGTTATGGGGTATTCTGGGAGTGTGATAGCTAATTATGTGTCTGTAGCAGAGATGTGCCACCCTTCTCCAAAACTCTACTTCAAACAGTGGTATTTTTTTAATGGGTTTGTACTAATCGTTTAAGGTAAAATGACTGTAGTTCAGAAGTGAAATGCCCATACCAATCCTCTTCGGTGTGCTCTGTTCCAGATTTAAAAAAAAAAAAACAAAACAAAACAAAAAAAAAACAAAAAAAAGGCAAGCAAATAAAACCTTTGTGCTAGTGAAGTGAAGCTACTGAGGGACTCTTAAGCAGAAAAAGACGTGTCATTAAAAAAAAAATCCCCATATTAAAAAAATAGTCCAGGAAATGCAATATAAGACATTACATAATCCATTTTTCTATTAAATATCAATTAAATGTCATTTTTGTTCATAGTATTTCTGTTTGTATAGCAATAGGCTACTAATGAAGAATAGAGGAGGTTTGCTATGAGAATGGAGATTTTACACCTGTCTTGGGTTCCTGTATAGAACATAATGTACGTTTAAAGAAAAAAACAAAGGCAGGAGTACAGTTGCATTATTTCCCAGCATCGATTTTCAATGGTTTCCGTGAAAAATGTTTGAATAACACATAAACAATTTGAAAAGGTAAATCTGCAGGCCTATTACCTGCCTGGCTTAGTAATGGCTGGCAAACGTTCATCCGTGACACTGAAGCCTACTCCCACCACCTTCATTACTAGTATCTGTCCATAGCTTTCCTTAGACAATTAGGAGACTAAAGGTTATCACAGCATTAAAGGCTCAAAGATGTCTATGTACGTTAACGCAGTTCAATGATACACTGTATTTTACTGATACCATATGGGTTTGGAATGTGTTAGTGCCTTTTTCAGCTAGTTACATATCAAGTTAAAATTTTATATTACCTTACATGGGAGTAACACAGTAAATAAACACCATCATCATGGTTTCAACCTATAACTAAAGAACCTAATTTTGTTTTCTCTGTGTCAGTAGTCACTGAAAATAGATCCTCAAGGAATACCAAGGATCTAGATGCTCTAGATCAGCAGAAATAGTGCAAATGGGAAGAAAAAGTTTGAATTTTCCTGAATTTTGCCCACATCTTTAATGTGTACTGTGAGCTTTTGTATTACGAAATGTTAAGGCATGAATGTAGCAAGAAAGTAAGGATAATAAATAGAAATGATATTGCATAGCACTTTGTAAATGTTTTTCTTTAGTATATTTTTCTTTAAGGATATATGATTTATGGAGTATGCCTGTGTGAATTGTACCTCTCACCAGTAGCTTCTCCACATAGAGAAAGAACAGCTTATTGCAGCTGTCAGCTAATGAAATGACTCCTGCAGTTCAAGTAGTTGCAGCTTTGGACTGAAAACTGTGGTTCCGACATTTTTGGCAACATATACCAATGTCCTGTGGCAGAGGGTTTTTGTTTTGTCATGATGTACAACTACTGCAGTGAGCAAGGACCATCAAGCCTGGAATATCAGAAATCAATTTATTGTTAATCTGCTTTTTTTTTTTTTTTTTTTTTTCCCCGAGAAGCAGAAAATCTGCCAAATTTTGTTCAGAACATAATCTTAGAGGTCAATGCAGTTTCAGTATGTA
Source organism: Podiceps cristatus (assembly GCA_000699545.1). Taxonomy (NCBI): domain Eukaryota; kingdom Metazoa; phylum Chordata; class Aves; order Podicipediformes; family Podicipedidae; genus Podiceps; species Podiceps cristatus. The sequence continues at coordinate 19,693 of JMFS01135956.1, read as the reverse complement.
TGATTACTTTCTTAAAATGTCAAGCTTAAAAAATAATAGTGAGAGGGAGCTGAAATTGCCTTTACAGAGGGTAATCGCATATCCATGTTGGAGCCATGCTTCGGCCGTCTGGGCACAGGAGGAAATATCTTCCATGTGATATTAGTACTTTTATTTGTAAGGTCTTTGGGTCAAGAATTGTGTCATCCTGAGGGTATGCTGCACCTAGATTTTTCTGAAAATTAGCAAGTCTAAATATCATACAAGTGATAGGATAAAGTAGTTGGAAATAGTCTGATTCATTACTTCCCTGTTTATGGCTGTGCATGAAACTCACAAAGAGGTGATTGCGATGCTAGCATTTATACCTTATTTCTCTGAGTGTAAATGCACCTACAGACCTTTTATTACAGTCTAACTGGAAGGCTGGTGAATAATCTCAGCATGGTTGAGCAGCAAATGTTGGAGGATAATTGGATCTGCAGGCTAAGATAGTATGAACGTGGAAGGTCTGGTAGGGAAGATTGATAGGCAGTTATTTTACATTGTGTTTGAAATCTACTTTTTGTCTGTAAATTTATGTGGAAGATAACTTACTTTTAAAAGTTTAAGATTATAAGTTTTGATTCAAATGAAAGATTGAGGTTAATGTTCCCTAAATAATGTCTTTGTAGCAATAAGCTCGTAAACAGAATATGCTGAACAGTCCATTCAAGAAGCCTTTAATTAAATTGTGAAGCCATTTATACAATGCTTTAAAAGTGAATCTTTGAATGGAAACTTCAAACATTAGTTTCAGGATATTCAAGTATTATATGTCCTACAGAAACAACATACTCGCTTATAGGTGTTTTTTCCTCCCAAGTGAGATTTCACTGCATTATTGTATATTAAAAGACAAAAAATACAGCTGGATGGATACATTCTGGCCTTCTTCATCTCTTTACAAAGCTGCTTGTGGATTTTTTTTTTTTTTTTTTCTTTCCAAGGGGGGCTTGGACAAGTGCTGCTGCAGTAAGCCTTTAATATATTATCCCCTAGTCCCTTGTCTGTCCATTCCATCTCCTTTTGATAAGAAATCTGTTCTTTCATTGTTGTTTATCTTAGGACACTTAACTCAGGGTAGGATACGTTTTGCTTGCTTCTTTGCAAAGTTATTTTATTGAATACATATTTGATAAAGCCGTAGTCTTTAAGATAAAACTTGTTTGAGAGGAGGGGAATACAATACAAATGACTCTCAGTCATGCTGTTACTCATGCTAGATTTCACAGTGCTGTTGGCCAACATCTGTGGGGTCTAGTACCTGTAATTGGAATAATTTGACATTGTGCTCTTCTCATATGCTTCAAATAGATAAAGAAAAAAAGCTTGATCAATTAGAATGACAGTCATTCTCTTTCTATAGCTAATATTGGAATCTGCTGTCCAACTATTCAGTTAAATTTACGAGAGAGATTGAGGTCTCAAAGATACAAGATATCTTGTATCTCAAAGATACAAGTAGCAGAGGAGAAGAGAGAGACCCAAATTACTGTCCACATTATTTATCTGTTCTGTTAGTCTTGCTGAATGATTGATCAGTGTGTACTTCTTGGCTGGCTGATCAGAAGTGGGCTGCTCCAGATCAGTCCAGATCCTTTCCTAGCTTTTCCCTCTGAGTGACTTTGGCATGTGCTGATGGGAAATTGGGAAACGTAGAGTTGACCTGATGACGTGTACTGTTTTCCACTGTGACTGGAAGGAAAGCAAGTGAATTGTAACTGGGATTATTGTAATAGAACTGGAGAAGAGATTAGGACCCGAATCTGTAGGAAGGGAGGCTGATTGTTCACTGCAATCATCTACAGGGTCCACCTATTACATTTTCCAGAAGATGCTGAGCTGCACAATTTTCAAAGGAGAGGGAAGTGGGGGGTGAGGGGAGAAAAAATAAAATCAAATAAGGTGTAGTCACTATCAATAGTAGTTCCTGAAAATGTGAGAACATTCCGTAGATTTACTGTCATGAAATAAATCAGTAAGTTGGCTCTTGCTCTGCCTCTCACAAATGCAGCTACTAAACCCCTCTATTCCAATAAAATAAGTTATATGAAACAATTTCACTTTGGAAGTTGGTCAGCTCTGTGGGACTGAATGTAATGTGAAGTATTTAGCCTTTATCACTGCAAGAAAGGAGAATTAGGATGCCTTTAACTGTTATTATTCATTGTTGGTATCTTAAATGAATAGTGCAAAATACAAAAAGGTGATTTTTCACTTTAATAGACATATTTAATAGCTGGCTCTGAATCCTGCTTTGTAACCACAAATAAATGGCAGAAACTTTGAGCAGTCTGATGTAGAATATTTAATTTTTTTTTGCCAGCCATAGAGCCTTTTCTTTTACTAGTGTTAAAAAAAAAAAAAAAAGTTTGGAAGTATACACTTCTATAATGATGGTTCATACATTTCAACTCTAACTATCTTATGACTGAAAATTTCAGTACTATTCCTTCCAGGCTTCAAACTGTAAGGCTCAAACTATTGAAATTGTTAATTATGAATAAGATTTAGAGAATATAAGAGAGGGAAAATGAGCTTTAGCCCAACTCTTTGGTTTAATTCCTGTAGCAGCTACCTGGGATTCAGTCCTTGGATTCAGTCTCACACATTACGTAGTAATTGGCACCCAGGACTTTCTCCTTTCTGGGAATTGAATTAACCTTTGGCTGGAGAACTCCTGTTGAAAAATGTGTAATCCATAATACCATATTGTTATACAGTATTGTCATGGAAAAGGACCTAAGCAAATTTGATAGTGTTGCTCAGTGTTTCACAAATCTTCTCTGCCACATTAGTAATCGAGCAGTAATTCAAAAGGCCTACATTAAACTTACTTGAGTTCACAGAAAATTGGCTTTCCAGTCAGTTGTAAATTACTGTTTTGCTTGCAGGCTTGTCAAGCAACAGCACCACCATTAGCAAACCCTCACTGTATATGTTTCTAGTACTTACCTATGTTACCAGTATTTGGTAGAAGTAACGTCTGAATGGTTATGGTATCTTTAGTCTGACAAAAAAATAATAGTTGGTTTATTTATTTATTTATTTTTTCCTAAGAATCAGAAGCAATTAGACTGCATTAGAAAATAACCATGTAGAACTGATATTTTAGAACCAAATTAAGCAAGAGTCTGGAGATGAATATATATGTACCTAGAAATTGTAACTGGATGGTTCAGTTCACTTACAAACAAAACACATGTCAGCATGGGAAAAATCTGCCAGGTGTGGACAATCTCATAATAAGCATCCTGCCCAGTAATCAGTATCTGCAAGTTTGTCTTTTTTTTTTTTTTTTTTTTTTTATTTTATTTTTTTTCAGTATAGCATCTTTCATGTCTTGTCCATGCCTCCCAAAAGCAGGGAAAACAATGTTACAAAGTCAGCTTGCCAGCATCACACCCGATAGGAATCTGTACAGTTACATGGTTTTAATGAACTATGCCAAAGGACAACAGTTACAGATCTGGTTCTTTGTCTGGAGGTTGAATTTAGCACTATCACATGGAGTTTAGCAGACTAAGAAAAATTAAGACATACTAGTCAGAACAAATATGGCTTTGAGCACGATCAGACAGAAAGTAGTGCTGCTACAAGCATAGAAGGAAGTCTTCCGTATTTGACAGAGGCTAAATTTTAACATTTCATTCATTTCTGGACAAATCTTGAGAAAATTCAATGCCCCCAAAGACATGACGGTGTGTGGTACCATGTTTACAGTGATGTAAATGCCCATTCCTTGTGCAAAGCATTTATGAATAACAGTGCTCTGATTTCCATTAATCTCTCTGAGAAGAGAAGATCAGTAAGGACAAGCAGTTTTCATGAAACGAGAGTGACAATTGTGAGTGAGTTTCTCCACATATGTAGAAGTGTCTCTGTGGGTTGGTTTTTTTTTTGGCAGTGTGGTCTTGGGAACTAACTGGTGAAGCTCACAGAAATAATAGTAGTAAATAAGACAACAGCTAATGAGGATGCAAAAGCTCTCGGCTAGATGTTTTTTAAAAAAAGGCAAAAAACCCCCAAAACCCAGCAACCTGACTAAAAATTAAAAGCTGTACCAGTCAACATTGGACATATAGAATGAATATATTAAGCAAATTTAATGCAAAAAATTCAAAAGATCAGTATCAGCCCTTTATGTGCTTCTTAGACAATTACTTTTGAAATATTTACCTTTCGGAATGAAAAAATTTAAAAGCTAGTATACCATAAATAGAAAAATATGACTTCAAATTTATAATTTTTAAAATATATAATTGACTATATATATAAATGTGACAAAATGATCAGCACTATTTGTAATAGCAAAACCGTACATTTTCTGACTTCTCAGATGAAAGAAGTCACACCCACATCATATGCGAGTTAACAGCTGCTAATCAGAATACTGAGGTTTACACAAGGGCTGTTGAAAGACATCGTAGTTACTATAATTAGTGCTGAAAGAATAGAAAATGAATAAATAATCCCATTATCTGTATTGACAGAAATGAAAAATCTTAGACTAAATTATTCCTGTTTTCCAAGTTTAAAATGAATAAGTGTGGCAGTCGATTACTTCTTTTGCATTCCCTCTGTTGTACCACCAGCCTTATTGATTGGTTTCAATTAATATATGCCAACAAGTAAATTACCGTAGCACCTGAGGCATAATTCTCTGGTGGTTCGCGTACACTGTTTTTCTGCTGTTTTAACTCCTACTGAGCATATTGCTGGGAGCTACAATATTTTTCAGTCTGGACACGGACATTACCCATGGCTCTAATGACAGGTCATTTACAGCAAACCCATGTTTCACGGCAGAGATGTCTCTTTAAGTGACATCTTATCAATGGCAATTCAATTAGTCAACCTTAAGACTCTGAGATATATCTCACACTGTGTCACACAACACTGGCAGATTTGCATTTTAAATGTTAGCTTTTGTCATTGTTATACTTCGTTGGTATACATAAAAAATGCATTTTCATTCCAATTCTTCATTCAGAACTCCATGGAAAACATTTTCCACGTTAAAATTGCTTGCCTTCATTCTCGACAATGCTGTCAGCTGAAAACGCGTGTGGACTTGTACTGTGGACGGAGTTTTTCAAAGCTGTTGCTCACCTATCCACATATTCCTCATGTCATTAATTACGGGAAAACATCAGATGATTCTGAGCATCTGGAATATCAGAGCATCTAAGTATCTAAAATATTCAGCTACTGCAAAATAAATGGGATACATATATAAATACTACTGTGGTGGACACAATCTGTACATACAGATGGAAATACAAGTGATTTTTTTTTTAAGTAGCGGAGAATTTAAAGCCAGGCTCGGATTTTTCTGGGATACTTATACAATGAAGACATCCTAACAAGACATGGTCTCACTCTGCATCAGCCAGCTGACCTCCTTAGGGATAAACCACATTGCTTTTTGTAAAAAGTGGTTACATGCTGCAGTCTTTGGGAAGGAGGTGTTTCCTGGAGTATCTACTATAGCACAGTGCGGTTACATTGTTCTTTAGTGTACAGTCCTGTATGTACTGAACATACACTGTTCAGTATGCGTAAATACAAAGTACAGGTGATAGTGGACAAATGTAAACATTGCTCACAAGTCGTGCCATCTAAAACCCTGAACAACAGTGCACACTAACAAATATAATACTTATTAGTGAGTAAGTGCTGCAGATGCATATAGGAAACCATCTTTTGGGAAATGAGCTATAAACCTAAGTTAAAAAAAAATCCAAGTATCTGCTGGTTGTAATCGAGCATAGGGTCTTCTAAACTAACACAGAAATCTTGAATACGAAGGATTTAATCTCCCTAAATTACATCTTCTGACTTCACTGTAGTGAGTGTGAATGACTAAATACACTAACTAGCTTTTCCCCCTCCATCCTTATATATGAAAAATTACATTTCTCAGTCTTTTCAATCATACTAAAATGTTTTGTGGGTCTGTACTTTCTTATTTCTAAACCAGTATTTTCACACATTCATCTTAGAATTTGTCCTTGTAGCATCAAAGAATCATGATTTAAACCTAATTTTGCCATTGCTGCTGAGAAATAAAACACATTTGTGATTTGCATGGAGCAAGTATTGTCAAGGCAAATCAGCTGGTGTGTTTGGCGAGATTGTAAGCTAAATGTACACAGATAGTTTCCCGGTATTAGAGAACACCAACTTGTTTAATGTGCAACATTTGTTTTACAAGTATGTGCAACATCTGATTCAGTATTCAGAATTCCATGCTAATGAACATTTTTAACTAGTTTGAAATTATTGAATCACTATCCTGAGATCAAATTTTAATGGAGGAAAAAATTACATGATAAGGCTCATTAAAAGATTTAAAAATTTAATTAGAATCAAGTTTAAAAAAAATAGTGGGCAAATTAATTCTGATAGAGCTATGCTGGCTTGTAATAAACAAAGAAAATGAACTCATGAAGAAAACAGATGAATGATATCCACCAATTTGTGCTAGAAACACTTTTATATTTATATGTTAGTAATACGTAGATGTTCATGTGCATATGCGTGTGGGCTGAGATATGCATAAGTATTTTCAGAGTGTGTCTTTGTTAGTGTGTTAGTTTGAATCAAAAGCATGCTTTTGAAGTGCATATTTTTCTTTCTTTCTTATTATGCTTTGGTTCACGTCATGTGGAGCTTTTGCAGTGCCTCAACTTGATTCCTTTCAGATGAAACTAGGATTCAGATTTGGAAGATTTAGCACACTCCAGGAGTGTAACTAATGCACTCCAGCTGCAAATGGACATTCAGTCCATAAGGCTACACTAGAGCTAATCTGAAATAAAAAGCCTTGAAAGGTGTATATTATGGACACGTGTTGTCAGCATCAACTGTTTCTCTCTACAGGGTTGCTGCTATCCATCCATAAACCATCTGCTAACCTAGACATAGTCTTTGAATTCTTGTATCTTAATTAGTTTAGTTTATTTCTTTTCATTTAATTTTAATTTATTTTATGATTGTCTGTAAAGGATAAGACACTATTCCTACACAACTATAGCAGGCACTTCTATAGTACAGCACAAAATAAGTATATACATGTATTCAGTGAGATAGCCAGTTGTAACATCTTCATTACTGTATAATATTAATATGTTGCAAAACCTTCAGGATCTGCGTCCCTCAGCAGAAGCATACATCTGTGGCCTGAGTCATCTCTTGCTGCTGTCACTGACTTTTAGAAGCTTATCCAGAAGTTTGTATAGGTTATTATCCAAGTTACTCTACAGTTCTACTAAGCTAGTTGGACACTGTTGGAGTATGTATGAGATAACAGCCCTAAACTTCACCCGTACTGAACTCAATCCCTTGCTCCAAAGTATAAATTCCAATATCAAGCATATTTCCTGTCATTACAATGAGAATTGTTGGAGATTCAAAGTTAGTTATGAGTGTGAGTTACTGTCTGTAGTAACTGCTTTGCAGAGCCTTTCTGAGGTGTGGCAGGGTTTTTACATTTGCGTGTGCACAGGTTTTAAAATCCAAACGTACTTCTTCCGTATCTCTCTAAAGCAGTTGGTTTTGTTACTGCACTGTTCAACAATGCTTCGCTTTTATGCATTTGATTAAAACTGAATCACTGGGGAATATTAGCCCACATGACAAAATCATCACGTAATTTGGCAGAAGCATAGCACAGTTGACAGAGCCTGCTTAAGGAGAGCCCCAGGACAGAACTAGCAGAGGGAATAAATTCACCTTTGACCAGAAGCAAAAGTGATGCCTTTTGGATTGAGAATTAAAGCCTTGCTGTAAAACGTTCCATCTGCTCCAACACCAAACATTCAAATGCTTGCCACAAGAGCACTGAAATCCGAGCTTTTCAGAAATGTATAATAAATTATACTATTGCTTATATCCTTAAAATGAAATTATTCAGCTACTCCCATATTCTGAGAAACCTGATTGTGTGCTTAACTTGATCTAGGCAAAGGGTAACTTAGTGGGCCTCAGCAGTAGGAAAAATGATTTCTTATGACTTTGTCTGATTCTCTAATTAAAGTTGTAGGAGCATGTACTTCTTGGATGTCCAGTTTATGATAAGGTAACCATTTAAAATGAAGATATCATCAGGTTTTCCAAAAATAAGAATTTCTAAAAGACACCGCTGCCACACAACTTTGCTTTCCCAAGGATGATAAATATTTTTAACTTTAGTAACTTCTGTTTGCCATGTTGTCTCATTTTTTAATTGGTATTTTGGGGTTTTAATGTTGTAACTCTCTATGTGGGTTTTGTTTTATTATATTTTCTGAGCCAATTTATAGATATACTTGTTTAAGGATTGGTTTTTGCTTGGTTTTGCTTCTCCTGTTTCTGTTAATAGAGAAAGAGAAAACCAGACAAGAAGGATGAAACTGCTGTTAGGAAGGAATATGAGATAAACCAACAATGTATTGGCAGGCAGAATCAGCAGCCTGAGGCAGCCTAACGAGAAAAAAACTGCTGTTACAATAGGAGGAAGGAAATTTTTCCTGCTGTATTCATTTTTTCTCTCTCTCTTGCCCAAGTCATAGATCTCTGAATGATGTAGAATCAGCTTCCTTCATTACAGCTTTCTAATGTGTATTCTGCTTACAAACTTCGTTTTGTGACTTTGAATTAAATGGAGCCATGATAACTTCTGGCCTTTTGTAAGACCACTTAGAAAGGATACCTGTGGCTACAAAGTCTGCGAGAATCATAAAGCTGAATATCTGGGGGTTTCTACTGAATAAATTAACCTCAGAATAATCCCCAGTTAATCTCTTATCTATTCATGACCTAAATGGATACATCTCAGGAGAAAGCTAGTTTGTGAAACAGAGCCTTAGAACCAGAGTATGTATATTAATGATGTGTGTGTTGTATTTCATGTTTAATTTAATCAAGATGTTAAACACTTCTAATATATCATAAAAATACACTTTGTCAGAGAAGTTTCTGGAATTGATAGTGCATATATGTCATTCTATAATTTGTCACTAAGTTGGTTGTTTAATGTTTATCGGAAAAAAATAGTAGTTTTCCTAACAAAATCATACATGAAATCTGTTCATGGTTTGTGAAATTCTTTTACATCCATCCATCCATCCATCCATCCATCCATCCATCCATCCATCCACCAAATCTTGGATGATTAGTTTGCTAGAACTACAGGACCACTACAAGATTAAGAAAACCTCAACCACAAAACAAGTAAAAAAACCCAAGTGAGGCAGCAAAGTTACTTTGGATAAAGGGTTACTTTTGCAGTCCACTTGATGGCCACATATCTTACAGGACCTATTGCATAGTATATTCTGTTTTCTAAATGTTTTGCATTTCTATCTTGCATCCCTAACTTAAGTGTGTTTGTTTCTCTTTATGACATTCATAAGGATTACGGAAACTGTGCTTTTATGAAAATAATCTAAACAAATAAGTAGCTGAGTAGCTGTAATAAACATTCACTGCAGTTAGGGCAATACCTATTCTCATTGAATTTTTGAAACAAACCGGGAAGTATTTTTCTTTTAGACAGTAACTTCTATCAGAAGATCAGTAAAATGTTGGATAATACTCACTTTGGAAAAGAAAAAATTCACAAACTACAGCAAAAGATATTAAGGACTGGCTTATTTGTACTAGAACATGAAAATGGAGACCAGTGTTTGTATTCCTGACAGAGTGTTTTTCATCTAAACAGGGAAACTTACCAGTAAGTATGCAAGTAAGGTGAAGTTGGGGCAAAATTCCTTCAAAAACTCCTTCAATTTTGACTATGTTGCAGAGGTTTTTAACTAAATAGCAAATGTCTACCTTACCTATAGAATCTAGCCTTTTTTTTTGTTATGAAAAATAATACTTTTTTTTTTATAGCAAATGTCTACCTTACCTATAGAATCTAACCTTTTTTTTTTGTTTTGTTATGAAAAATAATGTTTTTTTTTCCCCCCTCTTTTTTCCTTCTTACTTAGCTAAATTGCAAATTTGCCTGATGATATCATTTGGGGCCATTTAGTATTCAGATTCTTCTGCTAACCTATGTATTTCATTAAGTATCCTTACTAGGATGGTGTTCTATGAACCACAGTGTCTGGACAAAAAGAAAAACTTACATAATGGAAAAAAAATATATTCCAGATAGGGAGTCTAATCTATTGAAGATAGAAGACACGTGAGTCATAGAAACTGAAAAATAATTGTTCTCAGTTGAATTCTGGTTAAGATTTAAAAAATTATAATTTAAAAACTATCAAAAGGACTTGCATTTCTTGCACTTTCCCCTCAGTTTTGGCAAGGAGGATGTATTGCAATCGTATCCTATAGCACCATGTTGTAGGCTGGATAAGCTACACCTGTATGACGTCAAATAATGCAGATACTGTTTCTGTCTGGCATAAGCCAGAAGTAATTTAAGAGTAAATCAATTCTCTGTTAATTTGGGCTCCAACTGACTGCAAAAACATAAACATTGTCAAAGACAATTTGATAGGGACACAGTGACATTTTCACAAATGTCTTAAAGAGGGAAGAAAGGGGAGAGAGGCAGCAATAAGGGAATGAGAGAAAGGGAGAACATGCATTTTTTAAAAATTACCATCCTTCTGTATGTAGAACTTGTGTATTTGTGTAACAGTTATGCAAAATAATGTTGCTTCTCCAGAAAGGATAACTTTGATCTTTAGTAGCTATAATACATAGAAAAGTAATGCAACGTTGTTTTTGTCCTTTTTTAAACTTGTTTTAAGATGAGCTCAATGCTTGCAGAGGAGTCATCTACGTAAGAAGAAAAAGAAGCCTTAATTTTGAGAGTACACAAATATAAATTACTGTTGACTGAGACTATAAGTGTTAGGAAACTTTTAAGGCAGATACATAATGTCCATGAAATGGATTTCTTTTATATTCGGCATGTAATTGATCTGGAGAGTCAGTAGCAAGACTGTGATATTGCTCTTCATGATCATGAATTAACTACAAATGGAGTAAAAGAGATCCTTTTATAACTACATTAGGTGTTATATACTGTTTGAAAACACAAGGCAGCATCTGACAGTGACCTCTGATCCTGATCTGTTTGGTAGATAGACCTAATTTTTCTTTACCATGTTCATGTAACTGAAAATTGTTGAAAGTTAAATGAGGACAGAAGAGAGTCCTACAAACATAAATACTGATTAGAATTCAGTTAAAATATTGTAATTTCTATTGCTTTTCATCATAAATCTGTAGAGTCAGTGTCTAATTCTTTACAGGGCAAAGTATATAACAAAAATTGTTAAGATTTTTTAAAAATTATTTTAATATTTGAAACTTGAATCTATTTTGTTTTCCATTAACAATACAAAGTTTCATCTGGCTTGCCTTATAGAGGTTGTAAGTCCTCACGGGGTTGATAAACAATGTGCTTGTTGATGTCATCTTTTGCTTTTCATACTAGATTATATTTCTTATCCAACAACTAAAATCACATGATTCCTGTGGCAGAGCAGAATTTGTACACATATCATGGGAATCATAATCTCTCCATAACCTCAAACCATATGAAAAAGAATTCAACACCAAGAGTTCCCTTGGGATCCCTTATAGTGAGAACTGTGTTCTAGCAACTTTTCAGGCTTTTGCTAAATGTAGGGGAAGACTGTGTTTACTGCTATATTTGAAACACCGTTAGAGGCTATGGTCAGAACAGGCACATGAAATACAGTGGATTTCAATTTCTGTGTATAGGTTGGGTCAGTCTTGCCTTTATTCAGGTGCTGTCATGTCAGATAGAAATGTTAAATGTTTTTAAAGCTTGGGGTCTCTTAAGGTTGCAAAAGTTCTTCAAAGACTTCAATATGATATTTTGTTTACCCTTCTAAATACCAACAGCTGAAAAGCCTCTCCTACCCCCCACCAAAATCTGATACTAGTGTGGATAATAGTATCCCTTAAATCAGTTGGCCCCAGCTCTAAATCCTCATTGAAGTCAGTCAAAAGGCTTTATCTTCTCAGTAGAGCATTTGTGGTTCAGTGAGCCCCCCTCCCCCAAGACGAAAGGTTACCATCACCATGGGGCCCTGATTAAGGAATAAACCTGCCTTGTCTTAGTTCAGCTAGTCAAATATCCATTACAGAATATTTATGTGGAGATGTTATGTCCTCACTGTCATTCATAAAAAATTAAGTAATGTGGAAAAGGTAGTAGCAGAGATGTCCTTTTTGACTACAAAACTGTGGAATAGTTTTCTGGGAAGAGTCCTGACATTGCCTCCAGAACAGAATATTTACAGTGCTAATAGAAATGTCTGAGGCACAATTAAAGTCAGGAATAGTTCCTCCTGGGTGTGTAGACCCTAAACTAACAGACCTTTTGGAGCTGTGCCGAAGATTGGAACACCCTATAGCAGTATTTTTTCTTCGTGAGCCATATAGCACTTAGATCTGGAGAATATAAAATAAATATACGGTGAAACCAGTTTGAATTGCAATTTACCAGCTATAGTCATCTGAGCCAACTAGTGCTGAAATTTCTTTCCTTAAGAGTTTATTTATGTTAACCGTACTGTGTTGCTGTAATTTTAAAACAGATTCCTTCAAATCAATGCAACTCATGCGCTGCTTAGACGTTCCAACAGGTTGGTCTCTTGGCTTGCCATACTGCTGTGGCTGATGGGGTGTCTCCACCTTTAGGCAGGCTGGAAGCAAGAAGTCTTTCAGTGGGTTGCTTAATTATGAATTGAAGGAGGAAGGTAAAAATGTAGGTCCATTTGTATTTCTAATTTAGCTTTGCTGCTAGAAGTGTTCAACATATATATTCAAAGTCACTGTATTAGCTGAATTCTGGACTGAGAGGATGACTGTCGTTCAGCAAGCACCTCAACTTTTTTATTTGGTTATGGCTGTATTTGATAGCATAATAACTGGCATGGCTGCTCTCACAATAAGTTTGTGAAACAGCCTTTGTCTCCTGATGATACTAATGAAATGTTTCTTCTGTAAGTCTGATGTGAGCTTCTGGTTTTGTTCTGTCACTTATTTTAGGGTGGAGTACTTAAAGATTATAGTGCGTTATATTCTATGTTTGACACACTATAAATTTCATAGTTTCCTAGAGATATGTTGCTCTTTTAAACAATCTTAGTTATATATTTTGCCTTTCTTTCCATCCAGACATTTGAAGTGTGGAATACAGTAAACTCCTACAGCTGCACAGCTAGAAATTTCAGTGAAACATGGGTGTCAGGCTTGGAGGAAGAATGTATGTTGTTCTATGCTGCAAACTCCATAATTTCAGTTCTCTTAGTTTTATCTGGCACTTCCTATGACAAATGAGCCGTCTCAAAGTTGCTTTGAGACACTTCACAAAATCCACTGCTGCAACAGATGTGGTGTCAATACAAGATACCTGTATGAATTAGTGGATGCTAACAGTACTTCAGAGTAGTGTCCTTTCTGCTTTGTTCTTGAATTTCCTTTATCCCTTACAGCCACTGATGTGCATGTTGGAGAGTTCGCATTGTGACTAATCCATTTGTCTCCATAACAAATTAAGGTTTCTGGCCCATGCTAGTTAAAAAAAAAAAACAACAAACCCAAACAAAACCAAACCCTTTGAATTTTAAATAAATCCCTGACCTTGTTAGGCTCATTGTGTTTGTGTATTTAGGCTTTGACTCAGAAGTAGTTAACAAGTAAAAAAATGAAAGCACAAACTGTGTCCAGTGCAGTCATCAAAGTCACAGATACTTTGAGTCCCTTAACATGAAAATGGGGATCATCATCAACATGAGCCTTCTGCTATTTATTTTGGTGGCAATTTTCTCACAAGATCATTATTTAATTTAAGGGAAATGAAATGCTAATTTTATGAGTAAAGGGCTCACAGCCTTGCTAGAGTGGTTTAGAAATGTGTGTCTACCAATCTCTATACTTTGATATCATGGGTTTCAAGTATGATTTTCTTTTCCTTGACTTCATAAATAATTTAGATTAATAAAATCCAGATGGTTTAGCGCTCTCGGTAGCTACAAGTTCAAGATATTATTTATCCTTTGAAAGGAAGACTCCATACTTTTTCAGTTCTTGTATTTTATTCTGAGCTTAACAGTTAAGGGTTTTTTGTTTAGTTCCCTTCAAAAACCGTTAGTTTTCTTTAAGACATCAGTGAGAGAGCGTACTTGGAAGTAATGAGAATGTGCTTAATGGATGTCTGACAGAATGCGCAATATGAAGACGCACTTTTCAGTCTTTCCAGGAAATTCAGTGCAATATTTCCTGAAGAAGCTTAATCTTCTGAACCATTAATTTCAGTATTTTGATGTTACATAAAGGATACATGCTATACTTTAAACAAACAAACAAAAAAGGACAATATTTGAACTACAAGGTGACATTTTTATGTATTGATTTCTGTAAGGCACGTAACAAATATTCTAGTTTTGCCCCAAAATTCAGGCTGTTATCTTTCATGTTTTTTGCTGAAAAATAATCTTCAGTGAGAAGGTAACCATTCTTGCTGATTTCTGCAAGATTATATGTATAAGAAAGCATCAGATTTTCTTGTGAGTTACTCCTCTCTGTTTAGTTGGTGGATGTTGCATAATAGATAAAGAACCACTAGATGCATTTTTAACAAAAGCTATGTGAAAAAGCTATCTTCTGTCTTTTCCGCAAGCCATATTGTTCTTTTCAAGTTTCTTAGTAAAGAAGTTGTGGCTTTATCATAGATAAGTATTATGTTTTGTTCACCTTTTTCTTAAGTTTATTTGAGGATTGCTTCAATGTTAGTAATTGGAAAAAATAGCATCTGCTTAAAGCTGAAACAATTCAACAGATCACATGTACTTATCATAAGTTTGCTGGAAGTGCCAGGGAGCAGAAGCAGAGTTAGATTAGCAGAAGCTGATTGTAACATCTGGGTTTGAAATCAAAGATGAAACTTGGGTTTTTGTGTGTGTTTATTAATTATTCAGATTTTTTTTTTGCTTGTTGCCTTTAATATGCTAAATGAATCTTTCTCTAATAGAATTTCAAAACTTGCATGTGACGCTATTAAAATATTCTTTCCGTAAATAACAAAAGTGTTTTTGGTAGAAAATCAGTCAGGAATATAAGTGTGGACATCTCTGGACTGCTGTGGGCTGTATTTTCTCTCTATGGCTTCCTTTCTTAGGTCTTGTTTTAGGCAGCAGTCAGGTTGGAGCAACACTGCTTGCCACAGTGACTGATGAATCATTGCGTAGCTCTAATGGGACAAATACACGAAATGAAAGGGTGGAAAGACATCCCATCATGCCTAGTTAGAACAGTACCCTGTACACTAATGTTATATTTTATGGTTATTTATCCCCTGGCACTATTTAACACCACCAATTTTGAAGATAAATGTAGTAAAAGCATTTTTATCCTGCTGCTATGAAAATGTGATTTTAATAGATTTAGGTTTTCTCAGGTCATAAGAAAGAAATAGAAAGATTTTGCAGCTTTCTGAAGGACTGTATTATGTAAGGAATTTAAAATGTCATAAAGCAGCTTGAAACACTATAGGGAATCTGTGCAGTAATTGGAAAAATGTTTCATACTAATGTTTGGATTGCATTAGTGTGAGTCGTTGGCATACATTTCGTGACAATAAACATGTCTTTGCTTAATTGTAATTATAGCTTACAAAAAGGCTTAAAGAAAGGAAGTGAGAAAGGTACTTTGGTGAGTATGGATAATGACATTTTAATGCACTTAAGGCACAAGACTGTAGTCCTGAAGACCAGCTCTAGCTTGCATGCACTGTTGATAGATGAGCTTTATGTTTTTATTTAATAGTATTTATCAAGGTTGGAGAGTTTATTAGGATTCCTATGTTCCACCCCCTCTCCTTGCAGATTGGCATGGTTGGCAGCCTGTGTCTCTTCCTCAGATTAAATTCCTGTTAACAACACATGAGCAGATTCTAATCATTATTCAGTATTGAGCTGTACCAGATTCTCACTGGTGCTGTTGTCCACATGCCACCCCTCCTACAGTAGGTTTTAGTCAGCATAGCAAATGATAGAAGAACCAGAATCACCCACTTTTGAAATTTCATTTGAGGGGAAAAAAAAAAAAAAAAAAGCAACTTTAGAACTTGTAACAGCATGTCCTATCTCCACAGTAGCTCATTATGAATGCAAATTGTGTAGATTTGGACCTTGTGGAAAACTCCAAACATCTTTGTATATTCAGAGTTCCAGTTTCAGGCAACTTTAGATCCACTGAAATCACTAAGCTTAAAATCTGAATTGTAAGCAATCAGGAAATCTTCCAAGATTTTAGGTATTTATTTTCCTGTTGTCCCTTGCTTCCTGAAGGAGTAAAACATAAATTCAGAACTGGCATCATTTCTTGCTTGGATCAGAAGAGCTTGTAGCTGATTATTATGCAATCAAATGCATATATAGTTGTGGGGGGTTTTTTGTTTGGTTGGTTTGGGTTTTTTGTTTGGTTTGTTTGTTTTCTTTTTCTCAGAGTTGAAGCCCTTCAGGATTTTAGGAGCTCTTTAATTAACACTGTAATACAATGAAAAAATACCTAACTGCTTTCAAGTCCAGCTAGTATAGTTTTGAGATGTAGCGAATTCCCTAGGATCCTGAGTGTCCTGTGCTGCTTTCAGCGCTACTGAATTCAAGCCTCACTCTGGTGTTCTTAGGATATTTTTCTGCATTAATCCTTACTAGGAATAAAAACTTGTGAATAACATGGCCATTTGGGAATGGTGAACTAAAAATTGAATAAACCTTACATTCTGACCGCTTGATGGGTATGCTTGTCAGTGCAGTTGGATAAATAAAGTGTCGGCAAGATCTGTTAGGACCTGCAGTATGCTTCAGGTAACCAGAAACTGGACTGAGAAAAGTTACGCTAACACTGAAGAAGAGCAGATGATTCATGGAAGCTCATCAAGAGAAGCAGTCATAACAGTAGCACTACTATAACTTAGTAAATTAAATTGTCATATTGCAGGAGAATACTGAGATAGAGCCTTTAAATCTGTATTTCAGTATCCTCCCAGGACTGACCTCTAAAGCTGAAAGCAATAATAGTACTTTTGGGTAAAAGTCAAATCAATATTTAATAATCAATCACCATCATAATAACAATGAGGCATTTCACCCTGAACCTGATATTGGTGGGAGAGAGTTGGTTTTAAGTACATAAAACATACTTACTCTTTACCAATTATATAATTGTACTTCATGAAATAATTTGAAATTTCTAACTTTAAGTGAAGGAAAATTACCATCTAGTGGAAGTTTGTGTCTAAGTCTTAACAGCAAGACAGGTCTGCATAAGTGGGGCAGATAATTTAAATAGAAAAATACCAAAAGTTTCATTTCTAAACAAGTGAGAAAGGTTTATCTGTAATAGGAGGACTTCAGGCAGCATGCTTTGTTGGTTGGTTTGGCTTTTTAAAGAAAATTTAAGATGTAACTGCTGTTTTCACTACTTCCTTTAAAGACCTTAAAAGTAGTAAGTTGAGCAGAATAACTGACATAGCCAAAATGCTTGTATTTATAGCATCTGTGCTATGTACTAGCTTCCCTAGTTAACATGGATCATGGAAGCAAACTGATTAACTGGGCTTCAACGTGAGATACTTTCCCAGAGTCCTCATGAGTTTATACTTGGCCTCTGATGTGCATAAAGCCCCCACCTTCATGTGGGGGCTTCTGTTGTTAGCACTGTGAGTTAGAGCAAACTGGGTGGATATGATACCACGTGCAGTACCCTGTCTTCTGAGTGCTGGATAGCTATATTTTAAATTTTGTCCTCAGCTTGCAGTTTCCCATCCTATCCCCAGCTTTTCCTTTTGAAGTTCTAGGTAAGATGGTCCACAAATACTGTGTTCAGAGTTTCTGCACAAACAGCAGCTGGTCATTGGGCATGACGTGCTGGTGAACACCTTCAGTGTAGTGGAATCTACTGTATATGAAGGGTTATTAATGTGGAGTCATTATAAAGTGGAAAATATTGTTTTCATCCTTTTTTTTTTCTACAAAATTTTATGTATATGATTTTTATATCTATTGCTGATCTATCTGAATGCAATATCAAGCCCTTAGTCCTACCAGCTTTTGGTGATTTTAATCATAGCTGATAGTCTTGATAACAGAATAAAAATTTATAGATAAGAGTCTAGAAATGTGGAAATATATTTTTAAGCTGTGTTATACCAGAAATGCCATAGCACAAATAATTGAAAGCGATTTAGTGGCCAACGTTAAATGATTGCCAAATAGGATGATGTTGTAAAATGCATTACCAGTATGAGTAACAGGTGACTCAATCAAGCACAGAGCACAGGCAGATTTGTTCATCACAAATATGATATGAAGGTATATACCTCTGTGTGAAATATGGTGAAGAGTTTTACATACAAGCTGAACTAACTCTATCAAGCAGCTTTAGAAGTATGGATTTTCTTGGAAGCATTAAAATTCTTGAAGTCATAAAACTCCAGTGAAGACTTTTTGCACTGTTTTCTCTTGAGCAATTCTGAGAAAATTGTTTTCATAAATTAGTTCTTTTCCAAAGCTAAAACTATAACTGTAGGAAATTTAACAAAGCATGGGCTATGACAGATGAGAAAATTGACCGAGCTGCACTAGGTGAAAAATTAAAAGCTTCTGCATTCCTGGTAACAGTTTATGGTAGTATTGTAAGCTCTTTAAAATGGTTTTAATTCATCTTTTATGTGCATGGCATGAACACAGTTTTTTAGAGATCTGGCCCTCAGTAAAATGTATTCAGTCTGACTGGATGTTTATGGATCTTTGGTTTACCTGTCCTCTGTCAAATTTCTGGAGGAGGTAATGGAGAAGCATCTTTTCCAGTGACTTAAGGTATTTTCAGGGAAGAGCCGGAAAACTGGAGAAAGGAATTGTGTGCCTTTCCATGAACAGTCTTCCAGATGTTTCTTTGGTGTTCACAACACTGCATTTTCTTTTATTATATTGTGGTTTTTGCCTAAAGTGGAACATTTTCATCATATGAAGTGCTTCTAGTCACAGCTTTCAGTGATACACCACATACCATATTAAACCATTTTGTGAGCTACGTTCTTCAGAAGATACCCTGTGGGGAACCAGGGAGTTGCAGGGAGTGGCTGAATGCAACACGAATCCTCATTTGCAGCAGGAAAAGAGTTGGAGCACAGATCAATAAAAGATAGGGCTCCGGATGGGAAGTATCTCTAGCAATGGACAGCTATGGATGTCAGGACACAATCTACAATGTCAAGACAGACTGGGAGATAAGCATTCTGGTAAGATGCTGAGAAACTGTGGGATAGCTCCTTCTCATTCCGCTTGCTGCACCAGGAAGGTTTTTGATGTAGCCCTGTGGTGGTATTGGTATCCCTGCACTATCAGCAATCTCTTACTCTCCTTCCAGCACCTCCTCAGCACCATGCTGTCTGACCCCATCTGAAAGATCCCCCGCTAAGAGGTGGGGGGCTGTGCCCTTGGCTTTGGGAACCAATGCCATGTAGTAAAGGTGGAAATAATGCCCTATGGGTGTGGTGCTCCTATACACACCTGAAGCTCAAGTGGTGTGCCGTAAAACACATCACTTAACTGTTATGTCGTGTGCTACACAACTGTGTGTATTTTATGCCTATGTCTTTGTGGTGGTTTAACCCCAAATGGTAACC
>KL289195.1:5531-21203 GCA_000699545.1 Podiceps cristatus | reverse complement strand
TCCTGCTGACTAGCTGGGGCTGAAAGTACCATATGTTCAGAAACAAAGTTCTGCCTGTGAGTGACCCCACTCTACCTCTCCTTCCCCCATCCTCCCCACCCCCACCCCCCATCTCTCTAATATGGTTGTAGGTCGTGTCATGTGTCCGTCCATCCCCTTCCCCCCATGTACTTTTAATGTGATACAATGTCTCTCATCCTTCTGCTGCCTGAAATGTGTAACACAGGTTTATTTCAGGCAGCACCCCTGAAGTCACTGATACAGGTAGCTCTGAGTCTCTGATGGAGGAACTGTGGTCCATTGTAAGGCACTCCTCATAAAACCCTTGAAACACAGATTGGATAGAACACTGACCTTTGGAAGAGGTTGGCTACATTTGATAGGAATGGAATTACACTTTTTCACCTATTGATGTTACAATATTACATTTACTTTACTTAATGACTGTTACTTGTCTTAGCATGTGAATGTTGCCTGTGCAGAGATTGATGCATTTTAATAACTTCAAAATGTAGGGAGAAACGATGAAAGCACCAAAAGTGATTTGAATTTCACTCTCAGCTTTTGAGGATTTGGTTGTGTTTCCTGAGTTGTCTGATGGTCCTGAAAATTAGACCACTGGTGTAAGTGCCTAAGCTTGAACTCCTGACTTACTCTTCCTGGAGGGGAAACTTGTAAGAGAAAGTTTGTTTTGAGGGAGCTAGCAGTAGAAGCCTTATCTCTTCAAATGAGGGCTCTAACCACTAAGCCTCCCATTCACCATCTTCTGATTTATTTCACACTCAAGTTTAAAGCCAGTCATAAGTTAATACAAGAGAAAAGAAGAATAAGTGCTTCTCAGATGCTCAAAATATTTTTCTTGTAGTTTTTCTGTACTAGCTTTAGTTTGTAAAGGGACTGTAGCAAAGCAAACTGACTTGTATTAATTTTTTTTTTTTTAATCAGTGAAATTAAGCTGAGGGCCAACTGGAAGACTTTGGTTCTACTGGAATAACATCTCTGATTAGCTTGGGGCTAAATTACTAATTCCAATGAGGGATTTTGAATTTTTCATTGAGC
The DNA here is from genome assembly GCA_000699545.1 of Podiceps cristatus. Classification (NCBI taxonomy): domain Eukaryota; kingdom Metazoa; phylum Chordata; class Aves; order Podicipediformes; family Podicipedidae; genus Podiceps; species Podiceps cristatus. Next base: position 20,144 of record KL289195.1, on the reverse strand, counting down.
TTAATGTGCAAAGCCCTTAAATATTCTGTCATATTTAGTAATCTGAAATACCAGGACCCTATGAGTATGTGTCTAAAAGACTAAACCCCATAAAAGTAATGCTGAAGTTTTTGCTTTAATATGTTAATCTAAACAGATGTTGCCTTTACTGAAGTTTTCTGAACGTCTAGTGAGCAATAGTACAATATCTAAATACTTCTTAATGTAATGAATTCTTTGGTGTTAAGAGTTCAATGCAATTCGGTACACACAAACTTGGAGAATTGACACCAATTAAATCTTACCGAAACATTTAACATTTTCTGAATATTGTGCTGTAATGATGGCAATTTGGTGTGATACATGTCTAAAGAAACATGAAATAGCATCTACTAAAACTAATATAAATTGAGTTCTAGCTGATGATTAGTAATCTGTACAGCTGTTAGCTTGAACTCTGTAAAATCTGGGGCTTTACAACTCAGTAGGGAGAAAAAAGTGGACAACTTCAGCAATGATAGAGGCGGTGTTAGTGAGCAAAATTAAATGGCTGATGATAATTGTGATAGCTTACAAAAAATGATGTTATTTACAAAAGCTCCTTTTTGCCTGGAATCTGACGTCTTCTCCCATGAGCTTGCTTATAATTCATATTCCACTTTAATATGCTTGCAAAATGTGCTTCCTTTCTGTATATGTATTATTTTTAGGATGTTATGTTTCCTTGGTGCATACACAATGAGCCTGAAATCCTGCAGGAATGTGTTTAATTTGAAAGTTTTATCCTCTGGGCCTGGTTAATTCAAATATGAGGCTCAGAACAGTGCTGCAGTGCCGGCAAGAATGCAGGAATGGCAAATTGTCTGCACAAAGGCAGCAGAGAGCCCCTGCAGCTGCGATGCCTGTGCTGAAAGGTGCCGATATCCTCAAGATCTCCTTTCTGAAGCTGCTTTGCTCGCCTCTCTCCTCTGCCAGTCCTGTGCACTGATAAAATGAACATTTGGCCAGCTTTGCTTTGCTTTATATCCCTAGTGTCGTTTCTAGGGATCTCATAATTACAGCCTTCCCAGATATTCTTTTATCTGGTGGCATGGTACATAGCAGTGAACTGCTCGACTTCATTGTTGGTGATGCGATGCCTAGACAGGATTTGAAGGTTTGTTGGTGTCTTTTAAAGCTGGAAAAAATTGAACAGTGGCCAGTATTAACCCCCACCCTGTTTTTTGGAAGATGGAAAGAATACACTTGCTGAGTCTGTCCTGCTCTGAGAGCAGTAAACTATGTTTGCGTCTGTAGGAATGAAAGAGCCGAGGAATTCCAGTGTGCAGCCTGCTGGAAAGCGCTGCTGGCTCATGGGCAGCAGAGGGGAACGGGACTTGCGATGAGGGCTGGGGGGAGAGAAATGAAAGGCATTTTTTATAATACCTTGGGCAGCATGCACAGGATGTTAGGTCTGGCTTGCACTGGGCTGACGTGGTGCCTCAGATTTTTTTTTTTTTTTCCTCATAACGATGGAAAAATAGATATAAGGGAAATACAGAGATAGAAATGGAACAAAATTAAAATGAAAAGCAAGCTTTATATTTCACAGTGAATAATTTGCAGCGTCTTTCCTCAAAGAAATTGGGCTGCAACTAGAGGAAAGAAGCAAGCAGTATCAAATTTTCTGCAGATTTATAGTCAACTTGAATATCCAAAATATTGCAGCCCCACTCTGTGACTTGGGAAAATGTATATTTGTGGGCAGCTGTGGGGTGGGGTTGGGAGATGCCTCCAAGCAGCCCAGCTAAAGGAGAATTCCAGCTGTATGTTAGAAAAGCAGAGACAGTAGGGTGGAGAAAAGGGATGAGAAAACTTTTGGCTTGTAGTTGGCCAAGGAACATTTCTAGGCTTGTACATGCTGAGGCAGGAAGGGAAAAGGTACTAGCTCCTTCCTTGAAAGGGGATACGGATGTATGGGAGAATCATGTGTCCTTTTCTCCAAGTACCTTTGGAGGGTGGAGTGGGTCTTATTCCATTTCCATAGCTGCTCATGAGCAACTAGAGTTTAGACTTGCTTTCTTTCCAGGAAGGGGATGTGGTTAGGTTTTCTCTAGTCTCTCTGATTCTAGACTTGAATTGAAGACAAGTCAGCACTCAGACTGGTACGTTTCTTGGAATAAGTCTGTCTTCCTTGGCTTTTATTTTCACCTGATGTAAGATGAATTTCCTTTCTATTTGAAATAGGCATATACAGGCTGTAATGCATTCCTTGCCCTCCACGGAATTCACCAGTCACATCTCAAAATGTAGCCTCTCTTTTTAGAAAAGAAAGTTTAAAAGCAAAGTAGTATGTGTATGCCGGGAAATCCCATTCAGTGCTATATACCTGATCGGTGACTGTAGTCTGTCAACTGCCTCATTTATTTCAGTATATTAATAATGCAAGTCCCTAAGGCTGATTATTGTCTTTGGAGTCTGCTATGTGCAAGAGCTTTTCTATTCCAATGAATTCAGTAATCAAAGTCCCACTGGCAGGGCCAGTGCCAAGCAGCCCCTAGGCTGCTGCTAGGCCTAGAAAAGATAAGCCATGCTTTCCATCCCTCCTGCCTTTTTGAGCTGAGCCTTACATTGCCCAGGAATTTTTATATCCCTGATCCTGACTTCCATATACAGTCCAGATAACAAAAGACAGCTTTCTTTCATCATTTAAAATATTAAGATAGAGACTGAAACAGCTATGCCATTATATCTGCGTCTTGCTTAAAAGGAAAGTGCTTTGTCTGAAGAAAGAACTGACAAAACATTTATTGGAGTTCATTGCATTCTTCAGGTTCAGAAGTCACAGGGGAAGAGTTACTCCCCCTGCTTCCCTAGGAGTATACACTGGGATTTCTAGCTCAAATTTATTTTGCTGAGACTTGGAGTTAAGTTTTTATATATATTTTTTGATGTAGGACCTAATTAGGCCCTACACATCTTAATACTTTTTGGTGCATCTGCATTAAAGTTGGCATTGCATATATTTGCATACAATTTATATTTAAAAGTTAGCCAGGCTGTGTGCAGTAATCATTTTAACCAAGTGCTATTGATAGTCAATATTGTGAATGAACATACAAAATACCTGGGATTTATGGGAATAAGTATACAAAAAACATGGGTGCATACGGTCTTATTTCTCGAGCACTCTTGAGGAATTTGGATTTCTTTTTTAGCATCATAAGTTTGTTGGGATATTTCCCACAAACAAGTGAGCAAGAAGAACTTAAAGATTAGAGCTCCTACTTAAACTAGAACCTACATCTGCAAGACACTGTCAAACCGTTCCAATACTCACCAAAGCTTACCCCAACATTTGTGTATGTATAGTCCGCTACAAGTGCCATCGCCAGTCAGGATGCCCAGGTGGGGCATTCATTTCCAGAACTTCAGCTTCGTCCCAGTCCCATTCTGAATGCAAACAATAGCTAAAAACAGATCTGGGAAGATCTGAGGTTATTGGATTTTAGTTCTGGCATGTAAAAGATTATTGGTTTACTAATTTGTTTTCAAAAGTGCTGTGAATGGTCGATGGTGGAAAATCCTGAGGTCTTTTTGTTTTTCCTGTGAAGCATACTGGCTTGTTCGATTTTTCATCTATTTCAAATCAGAAAAGAAACCTACAAGTGGCAGGAAATCAGCAAAAGAAACACAGTGAGTTACCTTGCAGGGCAAAGGGTCTGTGTGTGTTGAGACTTGGGCCACGCATTCAGTCCAAGAGATGCAGATTTACATCTCGAATAATCAGTTGAAAGAACAGGACAGCAGAATTGTCTATGTTTTTTACTCAGCCAAACTCAGTCTGGAGATTTTACTTTTTTTTCTTAGGGGAATTGACATTTCTCATTTCATGATAATGACGATGTCAAAACCTTTTCAGACTTTCTTAAAAAGGCATGAAAACAGTTTGGAGTCAGCTGGTGCTTAGGCTACTAAAGATCAGATGGAGGTATATTCATTTTAGATTTGATTCTCTGAGTTGGAAACTAGGAGTTTGACTTTTGTGCTACAGATGAGTTGCACAAACCAGCAGAGTCGAATATTAATTTATGTCTTAGCAGTTAGTAATAGGAAAAATCAAAAAGGGTGAATAAGATCTACAATCTCTCATCTGCAGGCAAGTAATTTTACTTCTTTGCATTTAGTTATCTGACTACTTTCATCTGGGTAGACATCACAGGCAGCTGAGGTTTGGAAAGTTGATGAATTAAGGATTTGATTTTGCAATATTGAAGTTAACCGGAGTTTTTCCATTGTCTTGGTCAGATGCCTTAGAAACATGTGTTCCTCTGTTAGGTTGGGATCAGAATGACTCCTCCCTTCTGCAGTATCCCCAGATAAATGGAAAGGGATTCAAATTCAGTCGATCTGCTAAACTTTGTATCACCAGTTCCTTTAGTCTGCTTCCTCTCCAGTTGAGCACAACTGAACTCATCTGAGAAGCTACGACGTGGCATACTGTTTCTATAGCAGCGTGAAATCAGCTGAGCCAGTACAGCACCACGTCTGCCAGATGACAAGGCTTCATCAGATGGAGTTGCTAATGCTGGATTAACCACTGGGATACTGGTGTAATTAACAGGGGACGAGGACTGCCATGTTTCCTGTGTAGCTGGATCGACTGCGATTCTCTCTATACAGTGCCTTATGAAATGAAATATGTTTCATGTTAATAATCACGATAATGAAGACAAAATTACTTTGTATTGTCAATGATGTAAATGTTTATATCTCAATGAGCATGTGTGAGTAAAGATATGCAGTGAGGTAAATACTTCAGAAATACTGAAGTCAAGTCAAGGGTTTTGGCCTGTTTAGAACTTTGGTTCCTTCCTGGTCCTTCTTCTGCACTGCACTCTATTCTGAAGATGATCCAGCACACGCGTGAGGTATGCAATACCTGTTTTGCCTTTACAAGTCTAGGACGGCACACAGTTGTGAGACTTGACTCAGCCCCTGGATCTCTAATCTTCTGTGGCTGTGGGAAAACTTGCCTGAAAATAGCTGGGTTTCCTCCTGGGGGAAAACAAAACAAAAACCAAAAAACCAAACCTGCATTGCATTTAAGTAATTTAATTCTATATTAACTATATACTTCCCGACATTCCTGATTTTTTTATAACATCATCTCATCCAAGGCAATCAAAGATCTTTTTACATAGGGGCCCTCTTCAGACAAAAGGCTTTCAGAGCATTTACTCTGTAAGTGTATTCTACACCATATGAATTCTGTAAAAATAAGTTCTGAAAATTATTTTCCTATCTGCTTAGTAAAATATGAGCTTAGTTTCAAAACCCATGATCTCTGAAGTGTCCCCTCCTTGGAGAGTGCTCTTTTGAGGTAACTTTTCTGCTTTTTTATTTACAGACAGACATTCTAATTATCTGGATGATGGTAATGAATGTGTTGCTTGTAACTTATTATATGAGGGTTGAAAAAGCTGGAGGGTGATTGTATATCCTGCTCTTGTCTTAAATGATGAGAAACTAAAACATAAGAGGAGAATGCAGAAAAGAGTGCATAAAAAATTAATGTTTTACTAATGAAAATCTTCCAGATTAAGCAGAAAAAGTAGAGGGGGAAAAGGAAAAGAAACTCCCACAGTAAACAAGTAGTACTGTAACAAGTGAGAGATTTGAATCCAACTCAGAATGGTGTATGTATAATTGATGATTAGAATTTATTTTGATCGTGCTGGTCTTTTTTTCCTTGTACTGTCAAACCATAACTGCACTGTAAAATTTGACAGGAAGGAAATAAGTGCTTTTGGGTTTCCTTTCTTCAGTCCATATGATTACAAACTCATTGTGTTTTTTGTCACCAGGAGAGTGTGTTTTGACTGTTAGTTAACATGAGTTGGCTATTGATCTCAGCTGTAAATAATTAGTTACACTGGCATTTAAATTTTCATCCTTAAAGGTCAATTTTAGTGCCCCTTGAAATCAGTTAGACCTTTCATGGTATGCAAATAATATTTTAGACTGTTAGCAGACTCGGACAGATGGCACGTGTGAGTTGACACTTCCTTTGCATTTTTCTGTCCTTTACATTTTTTTAGTGCTGCAATGTGGCTGGGAGGATTAGAAGTACAAACTTCAGACTTTGGTGTAGGATTTAACAACTAGTAGTGAATCCCCCAGAAGAGAGGATGGAGTGATTCCCAGAAGCTGCCTGAAGACTTCAAAATTTTCGCTCTTGCATAGTGGGCAAAATGAAGATCTTTTACAGTCATTCCATGGAAAGACAGAACATACAGGAGAGAAGGAGAGATCTCTTCCAAGCTCAGCTGGCTATCAAGGGATTACGTGGCCATTAAGACAGCCAGAGGGCTGCAGCATTGGCATATCGGGAGAGGCCGAGTGAGCTGGGAATGTCCAGCCCTCTCATGAGAAAGCTGGAAAGTTACAGTACTGGGTGGGATCTCATTGCATTCTTCCCCTTTCTTATGGAGGGCTATAGAGAAAAAAGGTAAACTTTTCATACATACGTGGATGGCAAAGGGACAACAGGCAACAATCTAGACTTGCAGCAAGGATGGTTCCTGCTGGGTATGGGAGTGGTCAGGCACCAGAACAGGTTTCCTAGAGAGCATGTTGGATCTCTGTCCCTAGAGATTTTCCAACTCAACAGGCTGTGTGGCCCTGAGCAACCTGAGCTAGCTTTGAATTTAGCCCAGTCTTTACTGGCCTTTGCGTCTCTTTGTGAACATAAACCGCTGTTCCTACTGCAATCTATTTATTAGTGGGCTTTATTTGGATTCATCACTAAGCAGCCTTTGGCATTTAACAACAAAGGAATGTTGTTGCAGCACATGTGCTCCCAAATGTTGGAAGTAGGGTGACATGCGTTCTTTTAGTGCATGTTTTAAGAATTACTATTAACTTTTAAAAGGCAATATTTTGGAATTGCAAGAAATTATGCACAAAATCTCATCGATCTTTTGTATTCATTTCATGTACAATATATAGATCATTTGGAAATGATGCCATTATTTCATAATTGTATTGCTTGGCTGTTACTTATTTAAACAGAGAACAATGTTTTTCCAAAATAGTCACTCTGACCTTTGGGCAATTAACATATGGCTTGTGTAAATGGGTGTTCAGAAATCTTTAGCATTCTTTCTCTAATGCAGTTTAATGTGCACTTAATACAGAGTGAAAAATTAAATTTGAAGTGTATTCAGTCAATCTATCCAACATGCAGATCTCCAAGAGCTGCTAATAAAAGTCTCTGTGGAGGGGACTGCAAGGCAGTGTATATAGTGTAGCTGTACTGGAAAGTTAGAGAAATCTCTACAATGTTTTGCTATTAAATTTATGCTCTGAAACAATAGACGCAGGCTAAGCTGGGAACTTGTAAACTACTTGGCAGCCTGCCCGTTATAAGTCAGGTGGTATTTTAGAAGTCAGTTGAAAGAGAGAGGTTTTACCTAGCCGTTTTCTACTTTTAGCTGTTTAATGCTCAAAATTACTCGTATGTTTAGTTATGTAGATTTGGTTTCGAGAACAAATCATTCTAAAATTTAACATTGAAAGGAAATGACTTAGAAAATTGAGCTCAGAAAATGAGTGCTGTCAGTTTATTACATCTGTTGATTACTCAGGTAAAGCCTCAGAACATTTCTTTGGTTTGTAGCACACAGCAGTTGCATATGGAGACATTCTAACTAATAAATTCCAAGGGAGATGAGCTATCAGTGTTTGCAGTTCATGTGTTGATTAATCTGCCTGCTTTTATTTCTTTTCAAATGTGCACGTTAATAAACCAGTAAACTCTTCATCATGGTCTGGCCTGATATAGCTGTATCTTTCAAAATATATCAGCAAACATATCAAAATGGAAAGTCACGCTGGCAAAGGGTGCTGGCAGGCTGGCCTCCAGGAGTCTGGCTGTACACACTGGAAAGGTGTCCTCTTCCTCTGCCTTCAAAGGAACTTTGTTTTTCATTATCCATTACACACTTTAGCAGCACAAAACACATTTCTACCATTCTGTTTTTTCTGTTTAATGAAGAGGACTTGTGACCAGATCCTGCCCTGGCAGAACACTAATAGAATCAAGACAGATGGATGCATTTGGTCTTTTAAATGTACTTCTGTTCATCATGTCTTGGTATTCTGTATTTAGTCTTACGGCTCTTCAAAGCTTTGAGCTTTGAAAAAGGCCATGTAATGATTTTTATCATAATTTTATCCTGTTACCTAAAAAAAAAACCCAAAACCCAGAGAAACTGTGGCAAAAGGCATGGGCTTAGCCATGAATTAATTTATTGCACTGCAGTTGTGTGTTGAAGTACATTTACTGTACTAACAGACTGGTGCTAAGGTTTTACGCAGCTCATCGGGAAGCCATGGATTAAGAAGCTATGCTAACTGTGTCTAGTGTTGTTCAGAATTAAACAGTATAAGGCTTTTAGCACCGCAGTTAATTCACTTGTACGTTTTGCCCATGTTTTTGATGTATCAATTTTATCATCAGTTTTATTAGACCTGGCTTGAAAGAATTCTGTTTGATCCTTGCACCTTACATTGGCCTTAGCGCATTTTCCAAACAAATGTCTTGACTGATGCTTGTTGAGGCATTTGCTGGTATCCAGGATTATGCAGAAGCATAAGTAGCCTTGAGGGGGAGAAAAGGTCATGAGCTTAGTTTACAAAACAAGAAAAAAAAAAAAATATTGCTTACTAAAATAGAAGAAATTCATATTTTCTTTGTTAGTGGATGTTTTCTCTTCCATGTTTAACAGCAAATTAATCTTTTAGCTGTCAAGAAACACTGTCAATATGAGTATGGGTGTAATAGGTAATTTACATAATGGAAGAAAATCTCAGAAATGGAGAAGAAAAAAAAAAGTTGTTTTCTTGTGTGTTATGAAGTGAATGTCTGTGGGACATTCAGAAGGGTTAAAAAAATTCCCATGTTTTGTCCTGTGACATCTCTGAAACAGGGTCCTGCAGGCCAGGGGTTGTACAGAGTCTCGGGACATGGCCGTTTGCAAAGGATCCTGTGACCTGCATCCATTGAGAAAAGGCAGCATACAGCCTTCACTGCCAGCATAGGTGGAACACCACACAAATTGCCCAAAGGCAGAGTGTGGTAAAATATCACAAGCAAGTAAATGTTGCACAGTAGGGGGAAAGAGGGAAGGGAAATTCTGGTCAAAAAGGGGTAAACACATTTGTCTTGCTTCTCTTACTAATCATCTGGTGTTCCCTCCTTCAAGTTAGTGTGGTGTTAATGAAGATGCATCAGATCAGGTCACTGGTTCATCTGTTTGTCTCTGACAGCACCATTTCAGAAAAAGGTATAAAGACCCTATGTAGCAAAAGAGTTCGTCTTGCCGTGCTGACGGGGTGTATTAATTATCTGTACAAAGTCCAAGAGTTTCTCCTAATCTCTTGGCCTTTATGATAACCTATGGCAATGAGTTCTGCCAGCAGTTATGTATATTTGGCTGGATCTTCTCATATTCTTTCCCATGTAAAAAGATAAGCAGATATATTTCATAAACTGCCAATGTTTCATATGTATTTCTGTCCTATCTGATAATTTCAGAATTGATGTGCCCAGATTTAAGCATACACGAAGTTTTCTACATTCATGTTTCAGAATGCAACCATTATGAATTTTGGGGTTTGTTCCTGCTGCAAGCAAAACCAACCCTTTGTAAAATTCTGAGTGACAAATATTAGAATGAGGGAAAAATAATACTTAAAAGTGGTATCGGGATACTGTGGGGTTTTTGTAGTTAAAACCAAAATGTAAAAAGAGCACAATAAGTACAAAACTTGTTCTGCTAGAGACTGGTGTTTTGCCTCTGGTTTTACTTCTCTCCTGGCATCAGTATTCTTCCTCCCTCCCTCCTCTCCTTCTCTTACCTTGCTTTTCCTGCCCTCCCTCAAACCATACTGTGCACAGAATGCCAGAGTCATTTAATTCTGGTCAGCCTTTCTTAAGGAGTCTATGCATCTGGACTTGAAGAACAAGGCTGACTGTACCTGGAGGCCAGAATAGATGAGGCCTGTCTCTTTAGTTCAGGGGAAAATCCTGCTTACCAATGTATCTTTTTTTTTTGTACTTGACAGCACCTTCTCAAAAATGTCTTCCACGCAAAATTAGAAGCTAAGAGGAGTCATGTTAGATGCCAAGGGAGCAGGGGATGAAGGACTCAGAAATCCAGGCATCTGTTAATAGCTCTGTGACCAGATTTTCACATGACTTTGTGAAAGGCTTATAACCTGTCTCTGTCTCCCTTTCTACCACTGAAAACGTGTAAATAATACTTTTCTCACCATGGCTTTTGTGGCTTTATTGATGCTTAATTAGTGGATGCTTACAAAGCAGGGAGGAAAAAAAATGCTGTGTTTTTCAGAGTTAATTGCAGTGATGTGCTTAGCAATGCCAGAAGCCCATAAGCTTGCCCTTTTGAGAATGGTCTGTATTGGCTGCTGCCAAGTGTTTTCTTCAGGTCGCAAATTTATGAAAACTCACAGCTGAACTTCTTATGTTGAATATTGTGAAAGATTTAAACAAACCACTTCTCTTATCATCTTTGTATCTCAGAAGATTAATGGTTAATCCAGGATGTAGCAGAGGCAGTCTCTTTTCTTCTATCCGGTAATATCCATTATCAAAGTTAACTTGAATTTCCTTCCAATAGGACAACTGACCAGAGCACCAATTTACATGGAACCCCTTATATTCTTGTTAGTTTGTTGCAGGTGTGTGTGTGTGCAGGTAAGATAACCTGCAATTTCTTATGCAGTTAATGAGCTTTGTTCGTTAAATTTTCATTTTGAGGTCATTTTGGGCAGATATGTTGGTTGTCAGAAACCTGCCAGAGCTTGTCATCCTCATCAGTCTGTAAATGTGTTTATGGGTCATCTACATCACATCTGGAGGTTTTGGCTATGGCTGTCTAGATTCTATCTTGACAGCAGTACAGCAGGCAGGTAGATGCTGCCGGTGGCCATGGCTGAGAATAGCGTGATGAGCAGTGTTGACTTCTGCTCCTGTGTCAGGGCAAGTGTATGTGCAGGAAGAAATGTGCCTTTCTTCTCACCCTTCCTTTCGCTGTTGTTGAATGTTACTTTTCATCCCAAAGCATAATCCCATCTGCACTTCACCTCGGCACACCTCACCTTTTACGCTGCTTCCTGTTTCTGATTTGGCAGTGCAAGTCCAAGTGTTTGGATCCTCACAAGTATTTACCTACCACTTACCACCTACGTAAAGCAGAGGAAGTACATATGGAAGTAATTAATAGGGATGTTAACTGTTTCCAAGTGTCTCTTCTTGGCTTTGCTTGTAGACAGTATTGGAATGCATTGAGCTATGCCCGTTTCCCTTGCTGCTACAGCTACTTTCAGGAGGGAGCGGCAGGTTTCTTGAATAGGTGAATAAAATAGAAAGAGGAGGGTTTGTCAAAGGCTCCGGTGTGCTCTTTGATACAAAAGTCAAGACAAATGAATACAGTGGAGAAACCTGTGGAGCTTGCTGTAATCCTTGTGAAGTAATTTAATAGTCCTCTGAGTTCCGACCCAAAGACCTTGTTACTGATAACAAAGGTTTGTGACCTGAGGAGACCAGTGTGATGATTGCTGCTAACTAACAGCTACTGTCTGAGCTGTGATGTGTATGAGACTGTTCTTGCTTTCCACATTTGAAGGAGGAGGAAGAATGGCCTTGCTGATGTTACCCATGTGCTAATAGGGGTAGAAGTGCTGTCTTTTTATGGCAACCACAATATAGGATTTCTCCATACTAAAAAATATGTAACAAAAGCTGTACTAGGTCAAATCAAGCCCAGTATCCTGTCTCAAACAGCAACCATATGTCTAAACCATTTAATACCAAATCAGGAATAGTCATTTTAAATTCACTGAGTGTTCTGAGGAAATGGAAACTTCCTTCCTCTTTATGAAACCATTCCTCTAATTCCTTCTGTGTTTGTTCTTCTAGCATATTCAGAAGCTCTCTGATGTTCAAGATTAAATTAACAGGATTCCCCCTGCTGTTTCTATTGAATTCAGTTAATATAATGAGTTTATTGTTCAATTAAACAAAATAAAGCCTGCAAAGTGGCAGAAATACCACTGAGGATCCCCTAATTTCCACCTAATAACCAGTGTCTGTGCTGTGGGGTTATAACAAATGGTGGAGAGTATGTGTCTGGCAGACATGTTAAATACTTTTCATAAAAACTTTGAACACATAATCAGTCATAAAAGCAATGTGACTTTGACATAGAAGCCCATAATTTTATCTCTAGTACAGTAAATTAATTTTCATGTAGCTTTCTTACTTTACCTGTATATGCTTAAAAAATCTCAAGGTGTTTCCATGACTCAGATAACATGTATGGTCTTACCTGTTGCTAAAGCCAAATACTTTTGAAGGGTTACAGCTTAGACAGCTGGCTTAATGAAATGATTCACTCTGATGTTTATAATAATGCAAACGGGTTCTGGGAAGGGGCTGGGCCATACCTTTTGGCAGTACCAACTGCTGCCATTCCTACTTGTTCCGCATCTGTACTTTTATATTCTTGCCTCCACCACTGCAGTACTGTCATATCATAAAGAAGTTTTGTCTCTCTCTTTTTTTTTTTTTTTTTTTTTTAAGATTGTTTTGATCTACTATTTGTTCCTTCTCTGTCTTTTGTGGCTTGTCACCTATTTGTTTTACTTGGTTCTGATCTCAAAATGAGATGGGCCTTCTTGTGGGTTTGTAGGCTTGTTTACCTTTTGAGAGGATTGTAGGACTTGGATTTTGATCCATCACTAATTGAAATCCCATTTTAATGCCTGCTTTTGATAAACTGTTGTTCAGTTGGTAACTTAACTCTGAGACATGGGGCTTTGATACTTAAATAAATGCTTGCAAGGCATGCATCTGTGTGGACCAAAACCCAAGATGATTGTGTAAGCCCCTATGAAATGAAACTGTGGAGTTATTGCTGATGCTTGCTCTTAGGTGAGAGTTTATTTAATGTTTGGAAACTGATGTGTAGCTAGTGTCATTACCATTCTTTCAGACTTTATTTTTATAAAATAGGGGAAAAAAAAAAAAAAAAAAAAAAAAAAAAAAAAGAAAGAAAAAGCCACCATACCAAAACGCTACTCTGGAAAGTTACTTTTTTTTCCTGTAAAAGACCTCTGCAGGTTAAGTATATTTTACAATTTTCCATCAGTTGAGTGGCACAAGCTCTTAAATGTTAGCACTAGAGGGTTGCTATTCCAGTTGCAAAGCCATTTGAAACATTAAATGTGATACAGGAAGTTGCTTTTTCAGTCTCTTAAATGTTCGACAGATTTTTTTTTTAAGTTTGTTACCTCTCTTGCCCTCCCCAGAAATCCATCTGCAACTCAGCTGCTCACAACAGTCTTTGCAATCGAGGCCTGTTTAGATTTTCCTCATGAAACCAAGTGTGAAATCTGCAGCCACAAGCCAATCCCTGTCCCATAAGGCTGAGATTGCTAAAGTCTTCTTAGAGGCTGAAAGAAAATCAGAGAACAAGCCTGTATATTTATAAAAGCAGATGTCTGCAAGAATCATTTTTAAGCATGGATTATTTGCAGGTCATCTCCAAGTGATTCAAAACCTTCTGTAAGATTCTGTTCTCCTCTTGACAGGTTCAGTGCTGCTGAGCGAAGAGTGTGCAGAGTAAGGACACCAGGACTTGCTTCTCTTGCTGACTTGGTCACTGATCTTGCTGGGTGGCCATGGGTTAATCATCTTACCTACATTTGTCTCAGTCCTCACATGTAATTGGGGTAATAGTTTGAATCTGATTATGTGAATTCTTGTTGGTCTTGAAGTAGTTAGAAGTTGGCTTGTGATATGGTGATTTTGGAGTGTAAGGTTAAAATCACAAGTGCACAAAAAATTGTGGCAACACATAGAAATTTGTTACGTGGCATCATCAAAGGAGCTAGGACTTCATTTGAAATACTCAATGTTTTGTCTGTAAAGTAGTATTGTAAATTCTTTGAGGCAGGCATTCGTTCACCTTACACTGGCACAGTGACTAGCTCAAGTGCAGCCTCAGCATATTACCATTAATAAGTAAGTTTTTCTGGTGCACATCTCCGAATAAGGAGAGGCTCCTGGCCCTGCTGGTAAACAGGATAGCTAATACGGAGAATTTTACTTGATCTTAGTGCTGAGAGATTCAATTGTTTTTTATTTTTCTCAAAAACTTTTTCACCAGACCAAGTCTGTCATACAGCCTTGCCAAATTCCTTGCTATTTCCATGGAAATTGTACTGTTTTGTTCCTTGAAAATAGCACATTCCATTATGTGCGGTGTGATGATATGAGCATTTACATAGGAAAGCACAGTGCTGTCTCAGATCAGAAGCAGTTTTGAATTGGGAATGTTTCATGAGAGATCCTAGAGCATGGATGCCTGCCCGCTGACCTGCTGAGAAGACCTATAGTTCTGCACGTGCATCTGCTTCCATCTCTTGGTGAAATTTTGGCCCTTGTAAGAAACCTATTTGGCCCCATGTGGTTAGTCAGAAGTGGTCAACAGGTCCGTAGCTCTGTATCCTCTTTGAGAGGAAATGTCAGGTCCTTTCCTTTCTCTCAGGATTTAAGGAGTTTTA
>JMFS01135952.1:0-24036 GCA_000699545.1 Podiceps cristatus | reverse complement strand
TGGTGGGCATATGGTGTCCAGCCAGGGTCAAATCACAACACCCCATTACTCAAATTTACTGTTGCCCATGGCTTGGGTGTCAGAAGAGGTGAGGCTAAGATATGAGAGACAAGGGTTTCAGGGATGTGGAAACATTCTTGGCATTTATGGAGCAGGGGGATTTTTTGTACAAATCCTCCTCCTTTCCTCCACCTTCTTTTGGCTTTGCTGTTTTTAACTGCACGTTATCTGCCTCCCTTGCTCTCACAGGCTGGATATCCTTCAGCCCTCATCAGACCAGAGAAGAAATGATTCTTGTCCAGAGAGTTTCACAAGAGGGGACAGGAGGTCTTTCAGGGCAAGAGGGAAAGAAATTGTTAAATCTACCTCTGGTCACAAGTGCATTATTGGCTGAACTGACAAATGCGATTCACCCTTTAACTAGTGAATAGGCACAACATGAATATTATAGAATTCCTTCCTTTGACCTCAACATTAAATTATGGAAGATTATTTTGTCTCTTCACATAGTTACGTTTCCTGTCTCCTTGGTGACTTGAGAAGACTGCCTGTGAGCACCGAATGTGTTTGCTTGGGGAAGAAGTGACCTGGGGACAACAACTCAGCAAGTAAAGTCTAGCAGAGGTCACCAGCAAGCCACCATTTGATAAATGTCCCATTTTCTTCCCCATCCTAATCTGAGGAGGATTCAAAATAGCTGTATGATGAAAAGGTTTGTCACCTTTTACCAGGGACCTAAGCCATCTTCTTTTGCTGGATCTGGCTGTTAGGTGCCCCTGGAGGAAATACAAGCAATAAAACTCTGTAGCTTCCACAGTAAGTCCCTCTTCTTCCTTGGAAGTAGATTTCTATATTTCTAGTTAATCAAGGAAACTTCCTTCCCTTAAAGATGCACAACACTTCAGCCCTGGCTTGGAGGTGAATAGTCTTTCATAAACAGAAAATACATTATTTTCTTATATATCACTGGTCACTTTATCACTAAACTCCTATAGATGAAGCTAGCTTGCATCTCCATGTTGTTTCCTGTAAAGCAAGAGGTAGGTTAGGTCACTGCCTGGAATCTGTCATGGAAATTGAAGCTGAGCCAACAAGCAACCTTCACAGTGTTCCCGTCCTGGGAAAGTAAAACATGTCAGCGGAGGAGTTTAACAGATTTGTTGTCATGAATATAATTTTAAAACAGAAGGCAAGCTTGTCTCATAGTGCAATTTGGGAACCCCACGATTAATGCTGCTATTCAGCCCGCATGGGTGCTTTATCCTTATGTACCACAGCATCCGAGTGCTGGGCTGACGTAGGGGACACCTGGCTAAAAGAGCAGCATGCCTGGTCCTGGGTAGGGCTATTCACACGACACCTGCAGCACACAGACTGTTTACAGGGATGCAGCTGTGACCTCTGGAAAGGACCAATACGAAGAACTTCTCTCCCGGTACCACTCTGCAGCTCCCCTCAGCCTTCTCGGCAACATGGTTGTTCATTAGCTTTCATTGTGCTGCCTTCTGCAGCAATTCCTCCCCCTGCATTGGCTAGCATCTTTCTGCTCCCAGGGGCCTATGTTGCTCTCTTTTTTGTTCCTATATAGGGGGTTTCTATGTGGTTTGTTTTCAGTAGAAATGACTTGCTGTGGTGATACTGGCTATGAATGATGTCTTTCCTTCCTCCTTCTCTCCCCGTCGTCCCCGTCCTCCCCCCCCCATTTCTTTTTTCCTCAAAATATCATATCTCTATGAGGGGTTTGTAAAATTAATTACTACTGGTGAGAATCATAGAATCATAGAATGGTTAGGGTTGGAAGGGACCTTGAAGATCATCTAGTGCCAACCCTCGAAGAAGTGGGATCAAAAGGTAATTAATTGCATAAAGAATTTCTTTTTGATTTATTGAGTTGATACATTACATATCTAAGTCATATAATTCCAGTACCACAGGAAACAATGATGGATGTTAAAAAAACATTTAGCAGGATTTGGGGAAACTCCCATGGCTGGAAAATGCGCTCAGGAGTATGGTAGAAGTCAGGGAATACTTTGGCACTTGTTCAGATTAATGTTCTGGAGGCAAGAAGCTGAAAAGTGATTTAAATGATATGATATTACAACAGAATGAGCAAAGTTTGCTTATGTTAAGCCTGGAATAAAAAGAAAGAACAGGAAGTGTAAGAGGAAATGTGGAGTGGGAAGGAATCTGCTTTATCTTATATTCCCCAGCTGGTGAATATGCGCAGAGGTCTGGAAGAGGCACCCAGGTCACTGATTTCCTACCCAGCATGTGACAGCTGTATTGTATGGAGCTCTCTTCTCATTGGTCTTCCAATATTTGTTATGTTCTTTAACTCCTCCAGAGTTACTGCTTCACAGGATAAAATGACAAGTCAGTTCTCGAGGGCTTAATGACATCAAGGTGAAAAGTACAAGGAGATGTCCTTATCCTCATGAAACAAGTCCACACTTCTTCGCAGAATTGTTTTCATCATGCATTCATGTATTCTTCATTCAATGGGCCAATAATGATACTCATCATCATTATTCTTGCAAAAGGCTTTCACTGTATAGTAAAAATAGTTATGGTTGTGTCATGAAAAAGGCAGCATGAGGGAGGCATATAGAAACTGCTTTGAGAATCACAGCTAGCAACAGCAATAAATATGTGAAAAAATAGCAGAATTATTTGAAATGTAGGAGAGCTCATATCCCCATTAAAAGGAATCAATCAAGTCTAAAGCATTAGTAGCCTATATATTAGAAAAGTGCTATTTTTGTTTTTCATATGTGTTCCAAATTCCTTATTAGGAAATCAAATTCTGAGTCCTTAACTCAATTTTATTCACTCCTCACTCAGATAAAACTCTAATCAACTTCTATCAAGACCTTGCCCCAGCATGCTAGATGAGCTGTGTCATGTTTTACTGCCATCAGATGATAATAAAAAGTTACCGCTATAAAATATAATGAGGTAAAAGACATTTTCTACTGAATGATTTAATAACACTTTGTGCTTATATTGTGCCAGCTGAGAAAGGATCTTGAAGTTCTTTACAAACACTAGTGAATGCATTTTAAGAACAAGCTCTGTGATGGAGTAAATGAAAGTTTATTTTAGCTTTCCTGATAAAAAGGCACTGTCAGGTTAGATGGATGAAACACTAATCTCTTAAACCAAGAGATCCAAAGCCCAGCCATTTCTACATGTGCTGTGGCTCTGCTTCAGTGCGGGCACATGCTTACAGGCTTTGCTCACGTTTCCTGATGCCCAGTTTCCTTCTGCCTTGACTGGGAAGCTATTTTGTCTTAGAATCACCTCATACACAGAATTTTCTCTGTTCCCCATACTGCTTCAAAGGTAATACTCAATTTATCTTGCTTGGTTCATTCATTCATTCTTAGCACTGATATATAGGGAGCAAAAACCCCTTTCTAGCAATGTGGGCTGACCATCCTCTCAGGTTGGGTAGTATTGGCTTCTTTTTCAGAACTACCCAATTACTCTCATTATATTTCAGTAGGTTAATTTCAAGTGAAAATAAAGCAGAAGGAAACGTAGCAGAGCTGCTGAGCTATTTCTATCATGACTTGTTGATTCCTTCCTATTATTTTTTATTGTTCTTTAAGCAGAAGATAAAAATATCTGAGTCAGGAGCTTTCTGCTCACAGTGGAAATGCTCAGAATGTAATCACAAAACTCTATTATACTGTCATTGCCTTTTCAGACCTTCTAGTCAGAGGAGCTTGCTTACTGTCAGAGATCAGAGATCACAGCCTGCTACAGCCACAGACTCACAATGAATGAAAGAACTTATTAGTATTTGTTGAAGGCTAAAGCCAAGGCTTTGCTTTATTATACAGTACAGCAAGGTGCTTTAGGTGCACAGCAGTCATAGTAATAAGAAACTATCAGAGATGTGGTATCAGTTCTGAGAAACAGGGAGATACCAGGCCCTACAGAGTATGTTTGAGACGGAAAAGATCGACTGTTTCAGAGAATCTGTATCCATGCTGTGGTGAGATAATGTATCTTTCTGCCTAATCTTTTGTGGTGTCAGCTTTCATTCAGGTGATTGTTAATCTCTTCGACTCCCACTCAGTCATTTTCATGGCTTCATCTGACCTTCAGTTCCATCCAGCACTGATAGATTCCTTATGTACCAAAAGCCTTTACTGAGAAAGGCCCACATGCAACGCTTACTTTCATTTGATAATCAAAGCACGGCCTAATATATCACATGAAATTTCATCTGACATAGCCCACCCATTTTTCTTTTCCCTGGCTTCCAAGCAGTAGACAACTGTGGCTTCATTGGGCTCCTTTTGGTTCCTCTTTTTTTGTTTTTTTATTTCACCTCTAGGTCTTCCAGGGTTAACATCTCAGATCTCCTCCCCTCCTCCTGCCTCCCCCTGCAGCTGGTCTTTCTTGTTTACCCCAGGATCTGCCACAGTCAGAACTTCGTTTCCTCTGTTATTTGATCTTGAACATCTCTAGAGAAAATATATTTAGTCTGTCTTCCTTCAGTGCCACCAACTCCCGCACAAAGCAGTTTAACTTCTTCACTGAGTTGCAAGTCCACAACCTGTGGCATCCACTTGTCTCTACATTTTGATTCAATCAGCTATACTGAAAATCATGTGAATGTGAGAATATATTATATGAATACCTGTGCAGAAGCCCAAAAGTGTTTGGCTGGCTGAAAAAGACAGTATTTTGTTGAGCAATGAGATGTAAATGATAACATTCACAATAGATCTACTTCTACATTAAATATTGTCCTTTGTCAAATGGAAATATCTTTAGAAGCAAAACCTAAAATCTGATCCCTCATTTTCTTAAGACTTCCATAACAGTTTGGTTAAAAGTTTACTTTTTTTTTGGTGTGTATATGTGTATTGTTTTTATTTTATAACAATATAGTATTCATTTAATCTAAAAATGATGTTTAAAATTCCGTTTAACAGTTCGGAGTATTTTACTGTCAAGCAGGAACTGATATACATTTCTATTCTCTCTGTTTCCTGAAAGGAACCTTCCAGTCCCAGAGTGACCCTTCTGTAGCTATTCTCAGCACTGGTGAGTCATTCATTAGAGCTTTTGAGTCATAGATGGTATCAGTTTCACATAGGCATCAGAATCACAACTGTACTTGCTATGTAAGAAACAAAAGTAGCAGTGGGAGATAAATTACTTCTGCAAAACTTCTATTATTTTGCTTTTCCACATCCTAATTTCCTATCTTCTGGAACCCTGTAGACATTCATTATTGAATATCTACACATGTAGACAAATGTATCGTGTCACCTGCAAACTTTATTTTGATCAGCTTGATAGGAAAAAATCAAATTTATTGGGCTTTGCTATGCTGTAGCTAGAACAGTTTTCTCCAGGCAAAGGATGTTTTGCAATGACATTGAATGAGAATTTATTCCTCTGAGAGATTATAGTGAATTGTCAAAAGGATAAGAGAAGTGCACTTTTTTGGTACAACTAATTCTACAACAAAGTTCTAGCTATCCTAGAGTTATAAAAGAGGTTAAGGTAAGTCTACTTGTTAGGAGAATCTTAAGTAATGAATGAATGATATCTTTATTCATTTCTATTCATTTATTGATTTACCCACAAGTGGCAGCCCTTTCTATTTTTATGTGGTAAAATGAACAAAAAAAAATTGAGTACAAGGGAAATGAAATGTGAAAAATCCTCCTTAGGAGGCAAATTAGTGCCACTCTCATTTAACATCCAGAGTCTCCTACCTTTAATGATGTCACAGTTTGCTCTTTTAGGATGAAAAACTCCTTTTCCCTTCCTTCCTATCCTGTTTTTTTCTAACAGATTGGTACCTACACCAAAGAAGGAATTTCCTACATGTTTTCTTAGAGTCTTCAACTTCAGTCTCCTCAAACAGAGATTCTGGTTTTAGAAAGCATAATTTTCATTTTAAGAGGACAGACTATTGAGGGGGATAAAAAAGGATTAAAGCACATGATTACTGCAGATCTGCAACAGTAGCGCATAACAACGGCTGATGGACAGGTGCTTGCTCTTCTGGTTTCTGGTACAGTGTCATACTTGGCTCTCTCTTTGCTGGGGTTGCAGGTGGTTGTGGTTTCAAAGGGGCTGTGGGAACAGGACTGAAATAAATTGTTCTCTTTGTGGGTGGTGCTGTCTGTAGCCTGCTTGCAGCAAGATACTTGCCATTGCATCCAGGTTGCAGCTGATCTTGGAGTCTTCCATAGAATATTTTCTCCAAGAAAATTCAGTTTCTACAAAATCAAAATATCCCAGAAAATGTTGGACTTATTTATTTTACTTTTGCATAGGGGAAAATTTCCATTAAATATTCTTTTCTTTTTTTTTTTTTTTTTCTTTTTCCAAGCTGAACCAGAATTCTTGAATTGTCCAAATTACTTCAGTGAAACACTAAGCTAGGTGTTCCTGTTGTAACACACCCCTAGAAGAAATAAGTGTTCTGATCCACACTTTCCCTGATTAGCAGCTTTCCCAGGAAATT
Organism: Podiceps cristatus; assembly: GCA_000699545.1. Lineage (NCBI taxonomy): Eukaryota > Metazoa > Chordata > Aves > Podicipediformes > Podicipedidae > Podiceps > Podiceps cristatus. Next base: position 17,534 of record JMFS01135952.1, on the reverse strand, counting down.
ATATTTTCCAGAAGTCTTTGCAACAAATGAGATACATGACCTGTATGACCTGTAGGAAATGCATGTTGCCTGCCTGCACAAGGGAGGAGTAGTTCAGCTAATGAAAATGTAGTTACTGGCTTCCTGAACTATAAGGAAATGCAGTTTAATGTTAAAAATACTTGTGAAATATTTTTGAGTTATTTCAACAAAGCAAAACTTGGGGAAAGTTTAAAAGTTTATTTTCATTAGTAATGTTAAAATATAATATTCTTGACAATTGAAATGTGATAACTTTCAGTATGTATATATTTTATATATATATATTCCTATTACCAGAAATGCGGAAATATAAACTACTTTGCACCAGTTGTAATGTGGAGAAAAAGATGAAATGCCAGGATGACTGATGGAGTGGAAATTCGATATTTTTTCAGCCAAACCACAGTTTTTCAGAATTTCTGAATAACAGCTCCTTGATTTGTTATTTAGGACACTTCTTTAGTAATACCAGTAGTTGCACAACTAGGTGAAGCAGTAAAAATAGTTAAAATGCTTAATATGTTGTTCATTCAGGTGACAAAATTTTGGGGACACTGATTTGTGTCTTCTTTTAGGTTCCCTCTTGAAATTATTTACAAGCTCAGAGTAAAGCCCATATAGTTGGGAACTTAAGAACCCTCTTTTCTCTGAGTATCTCCTTAGCTTGCTGAGAACCTCTGCAGTAGTTCATGAAACCTGAGGGATTTAAAAAGTATTTACAAGCCTATTGCAATGCTGGCAATAATAGTCCTATTTTTCAGAGGGAAAAAAAAAAACCAAACCCAACACAAAACCAAAAAAACCCCCAACAAAACACTAACAAAACAATCCTAGGACTGTGAATAAAGTACTGAGAAAGACCAGCTACTACTGAATATTTATGCCTGCAGTTTCACCTTCACAGTACTGCTTTTAGCTATAAAGTAGCAGCAGCACTCCTTGGGAAATAAAGCACCTATTCTAAAATGTGTCCATCTTTAACTTCTACACTGCTTTAAGGAGCATCTGCTTTGCTGTGATGCAAATGAAGATAAGTCACAAATTTAAATACTGGACCCTTGGATTCTAAGCTTATCTTTCTTATTATACCCTCAGAATATTTTCCCCAGCCTAAAGCTTTTTTTTTTTTTTTTTTTTTTTTTTAACAAAAGGAAACCCCAAAAATTTTTCCCCCCCCCAAAATTTTTTTTTTTTTTTTTTTTTTTTTTTTCAGAAAACGTAAGCAACCTCTCTTGGCAATTTCAGAACTGGGACATTGTATTGACAGGATCAAGTTTAGGTTGAAGAGAAGCAAAGGTTTGAATGAGAACCTGATAGAAACTATACTTTGAAAAAACAGCACACCCTTGAAAAGAGAGCAGTAGGGGGTTTTTTGTATGCTAGATTTAGTCTCTTCACGGGCTTTGGTAGGAGCTACAGTCAGTCATGTGTAAGCAAAGGTAAAGGGAGATGTTCAGGGGAGATTTAACTCTTTTTTTTTTTTTTTTTTTTAAACTGGAAGCTAAAGAAAAAGCTGAGTTTACACAACAGGGAACAAATTCTGTCTTAACCAGCTCGCATACAACTCTTCAGGTTTAAAAGTTACTTGTTCAAACCATGTCTGATCGAAATGGATGCAGAACTTCCCCATGACGGAGGAAACTATTGACTTTTATTCAAAAAATTTGTATTTTATACCTGATCCAAAAACCACTTATGAATGAGAACTTTTCCACTGATTACAAAGGATTTTTTCCAGGCTCCAAATTAAAATTTCAGCCTAACGAATGTTGGTTCCAGTTTTCTGTCCCATGTAAAGAGGATTCTGAAGGTCAATCTTATTTCCCCTCTGAAAAAGCATTTTAATTAATTATCTGAAGTTTTGAAATGATACTACTGTATAGAGGTCTGCTCAGGTTTATCATGATGGAAAAAGCAACAACTAATTTCACTAACAGGACCTGGAGATAGGTGAGATAACAACAAGCTATGTAAAATTAGTGCTTTGCATAACTTTACTTCCTCAGCTGAAGCGAGAACAGCCAGATTAGACATTATTCGTATCTATGAATATTCCTAAATAAGAGAGTGTGCAGAGATATTTTATGAGAGATTGCAGAGGCAAGAAGTCCTCATTTCCAGCTTTTTAAAAACACACATGCATGTGCGTGTGCACACACATACACAGAGTGTCAATCCACCTCTTCAGTGACAAAAATCTCAAAACCCTTCTGCAAACATCCCTACTTTCTGCCAATTTGTTATTACTAAAATTGTCTTGTATCCAACTCATCTGTCTTAATGTGATGACAGAGAATAAAATAATCTAGAAGTTTAAAATTATTAAATAATCTTTAATCTCTCCACCTTTTGAACCTCTAGGTCCATATGTTAGCAGGATATAGAAGAACATGAAATTAACACTGCACAAACAATAGAAATCACTTGATGAGACAATGAACACAGATTTCATGTAAAGAAGCAAATTTTGTAGCCTACTAGATATTCATTATTATCAACATATTCAATCATTCAGAAACCTATTACAACCTTAGCCTGTTTTGCCTTCATTCTACATTATTTAAAGTTCAGTCTGCACTCACTTTATGGGAGGTCAAAGCAGCTCTGAAAAAATACACTTTCAAAATTTCTGTAACTCCTAAACTAATGAATCAAAAAAGAGGTCAAAAGAAAATATTAAATAGTTGAAAATATGTTTCTTTTTGTTAACAGTTAAAAATAATGCAGTCAAAATGAACTTGTCCTAAACCAGATAATCTCTGTCAACCCATGTCCTGATGGGGATGATTCTGGTAGATGATGAGTAGATTTATCTTTGACTAAAAGTCACATTTATCATGTTGCAGGTATTGGAGAAACCACATATAAAGTAATGGCAGAAATTTTCAGTTTAACAGGTGTTTTTTTCTTTTTCTCTCTCTTTTATTTTTTTTTTTTAATTTAAAAATAAAAAACCCCCCAAACTTCCAAACCTAGAACTTAACATTTTAGTATTATTTGCTTTTTTTACTGGTTTGGAAAATGACAGGTTAATACAGTAAATTAATCCCCTCCCACCACCATGTGGTAATTGCATGCAATCCATTGAATTTGTCAGCTAACTTGTGCACAATGTTAGATGCCTAATAAAGTGATGCTTGTCAGGAAAATTCTTGAGTTGCTTATATATGAAAGGAAGATCTGTCTCCTGAGGTATCAGAGAGTCTTTTTTTTTTTTTTTTTTTTCTTTTTATTAAGTATGAAGAAATGTAGACCCCAATTTGAAGAATACTTTTTCATTAGACATGGAATATTTAAGACCATGGTAAGGTGTTTAGGAGTGGAAGAATAGACCCAACTTAGGTCTACCTAGTTTTTGTCATTCCTTTAAAGAATTTTGTCCTGTCTCTGCCTCTTTTTTTTTTGCTTCCCTCTCCAGGAAGAGAAGTTCTGGAATCTCCTCGTCCAGGTGCTCTTCACCTGCTCTTCAAGACTTACAAAGTTCCATAAAAGGCTTTTATATAGGTAAAACTTGTTTGTGTTATGGTTAATTAGTTCTTTCCATGGGAAGGAAAAGAAATTGAGTCAATGTAGGATAGGAGGATGCCCTGTTCAGTTTGTGGGGAGTCTCTCCTTATTTGAACTTGCACTGCGCTGCGAGGGCATGTTGAGATGTTGGGCTTTCACCAGAGCAATACAGTGTTTTATTAGGGAATTCTCACTCACTTAAGCAGAAAAGAAGAAAGGCAGTACTACCTACTCCCTCCTACTTGAAGGGAAATCTCCTTGAGCTACAAAGAAGGAGGCCATGGATTTATATTAGTCAGATCTACTGTCTCCGGCTTTTATTTTCATGCACTTAGCCACTTATACTAAATAAATCCATGCTTGCCTTCTAAGCTGGGGACATTCAAGTATGAACTGCTATCATATTTTATAAATAAGCTAAAAGGAAGGTCATGGATTGCCTCGGGAACAGAACCTAGGACCTCATGCAATAAGTTTTAATCTTAACAAATCATCCATATGGCCTCTCAGATTGAATATGCTTTTCATAGTAAATCTCTAACTACTAACCCACAATTTTATTCTGCAGTGAAGGATAAGAACCAAGACTCCTGATCTCTAGCACATGATTGACAATTAGGCAGAAATTACGTGATCCAGGTTGAACACAACTGAGTGTGATGGAATGAAAGGTCTCTGGTATTCAAATACACTTAACCCGTGAATGAAAATGCTATAACTGCATGGACACAGGATTTTTTGTTTGTTTTTAATTTTATTTTTTTCTATTTCTTTTTATTTGCTGCTGTGGTGTCATGAGATATTATACCAGAACACAGAGTTCTGATACAAAAATTTTTATTGTACAAAAATCACCAAAAAAAAGTACTAAGGTATTTCATCTCCCTTCTTTGGCTTGGCAATTTACTCACTGAAATTTAATAAATACATTTTAAAAAAGAAAAAGAAGGTCACTAGAAAAAATATTTAGTGACACTAAAGGGTGCACCAGACACATCCTGTAAACTCAAAACCTGAGAAATCGGATGTCGAGAGAGAAGTTTCCTGAAATCCTTATCACTTTTTCATTGTCTGAAATACTGTCAGCAGCATTCCCCCAAACCACATGAACTTTCTGCTTTCATCTGCAACAAACATCAAAAAGAAACACGCATTCCAGCTCACAGGCAGGTTTATATAGTTCCTCAGGGTCTCAGGCTTGCTAAGGCATAACGCTTCCCAAGCGCACGGAACAAGTGTGAGTCAGATAGACCCGTCTGTTGATACAAAGAGCATGTGAGGTCAGCCTTAAGAGTGTGAGTTTGATGAAGCTTATTTATGCTACTAGAAGGTTTCCAGTAAAAGACACAAATCCCTTAGCTAGTCCATTTGCCAGTACACATTTGCTCACTGCAATATATCTTCTGGAGAAATGATCATTTTTAAATAACATGAACACATATTTTTCTTTCTTTCTTTTTTTTTTTTTTTAAAAAAATTTTTTTTATTTTCCTTTTTTTTTTTTTTTGTTTTCTTTCTTTTGCGAATTCACTAATTCACTTTTAAATATTACTGGCACCACAGGAAGTAAGAGAGGCTGATGAGACAGTGGATGTGCCTGACAAAATTGGCTATACTTAAGACTTAGACAGAATAGAGATGTAGAGATGCTATACTAATACTAAATATTAGCATAAACGACTGTGCTGTTCCCATATTTATACCTAAAGATATCTGGGTGAGTCAATACACCCTCAGAAGATATTGAAATGTCACTAGAATGAGCAACATGCTAGGCTATCTCTAGCTTGTAAACTATTAGACAATTCTCACAATGTGTAAGAAACTTGAAAAGAGAGCCATAAGTAAAATCCTCAATAAAATACAACTGCATGCACATGAGATATGAAGGAATAGATTTTCTTTTACTGTATGTCATACATAGTTACTGAGAATTCAGTCTTGGAGGTAGTAAATGCTTTGGCTGACAAGAGGCATATTCTTATGAAGCTTTTGAGCTCTGCTAATGTAAAAATAGGACAAAAAATTATGAGTATTATCTGGTTTTGTGGGAATAGAACCACCTACAAATAATACTATATTGTAGTAGTAATAAAATAGGACTGAAGGGCAATGAGGTTGATAGAGATGGAGAATGTTTTCCATATGTAGGAAGACTAAATCAAATGCACCTCTTGATCTTGGAAAGGACAACTTAGAGGAATATGACAGTTGCATAAATTTATGAGTAGTGTGGAGAATAGGGAAGACTTGTTGGATTTCTTGCAGTACAGGAACTCGGAAGGATACATACACAATAAAGTTATCAGGTAGTGAGTTTAAAATAAACAGAAGGAAACACTTTTCCGTATTGTTGCATAACTGTATTGTGAGGTCATTTCCACAAGATGTTGTGGATGCCAAAGATATAAATGGAGTTAAACAGGGTTTAGAGAAATTCATGGGAACACATCCATAAGTAACCCAGATGAAATGTCTGGCTCAGGAAATATTTAAACTGATTGCTACTGGAGCTAAGAGGGTAGACCAAGAGTCAGGCACTTTATACATGTCGTGTTTTTTCCACTTTTTCATATATATTTGCTATTGGTCAGAGAGTCTAAAATTCATCCTACCATAGAAAGTAGGAAGGGTCTTAACTAGGAAAAATGAAAGATACCACCCTGTAACCAGAGGTATTTTGAGATGGACTTAGAATGTTTACAGAATCCATAGAAAATACAATATGCACATAGAACAAAACTTTGAAATCAAATTGCTTGTCCCCCTTTTTGCCTAGTTCAATAACAAAGCTGAATTTTGCCCAGCTCCGCTCCATAATTTTCCATTAGCACTGCCGTGGGAGCAGTCTTTCTCCCCTCCATAGCCTGATGCCCAAGGCGCTCAGGGTCGCTGAAGGTCGGGGCACAGGAGGCTCAGTGTCCTCCAGTGGGTACAGCTACAAGACAATTCCAGTATCCGATGAAAGGCAATGTAAGCAAAGGCCATTTGAAGAAGAACGCTAGTGGATGGAAAGAAGGAATGGGATCAATTACTTCTAACATTAGCCATGGAAACTTCTGGGGCTAGTTCAAGCACCTAGGTACTACATACAGCAAATCATCATTTGGGCTCCTTCTGTACTTGACAGAGACAGAAGTGCTGAGGGTAGACAGAGTGGTTTGATTCTCTTTCTTTCTCCCTTGATTACAGACATTTTACAAATAATTAGCTTACAACTAAATCACAATATTTTATACAGCTAATGTTAGGGCAAATGTGACCCATTAAGGTCCAATTTCCCAAGTGAACTCCCTTGCCAATACAAGGGGGTTGTTCTCACTGAATTCTGTGATGAATCCCAGAACTGAGTCTCCCTAAACATTTTGAAGCCTCCTTTTTTTTTTTTTTTCCTCCCAAATGTGATTTTCTTTCAGCAGTAAATTACGCTCTAGTCAAAGATAGTGGATTTTCAGCCCTAAAAAGCCTTTATTAATTCATGAACTAGATATAAAATAAACAGTAGCGATTTAATTCTTATCCACTTATTGCTTTTTCAGGGTCTCTTTGAGTACACACCATCACCCTCCTAATAGCCGTTTGGTCAGTGTGCTGCATCCCTGCATTTGCATATAAGCTGAGTCTGAAAATAAAGTTTCCAGCTAGTGCCAAGTGAGTTGGTGTTCTTGTAATGTTAAATACTTCTCCAGCAGTCTGAGACCACACATCTTATTTCACGTGGGATATTGAACAATTAACATCTTTCAGTCACTTAACCACTAGGACTGAATATGAAGTGACAACTTAGAGTCTCACTATGTGCGAGTCATGGACTACTCAGCCCCCTTGTATGTGCATTTTTAACATAACTGAATGTAATTATAGCAGAGGATTTTGCATTAGAAGAAACTATTCAGTGTTCAACAGCATGCCTCAAAATTATTATTCAAAATGGGGATTTTAAGCCAATAAATTGGAAAGGCTACTGAAAATTATTGGTTAGTATAAGAACAGATAACAGGTCAAATCTCAGTTTACACACTATTCAGTATAGGAATTTATCACATAAAGTCATTCACCACAGGAAAGATGATAGTGCTTTCAGTCTCTATCCATACATTTTCTATACAATGGTATGCGGATGAGCCTGAAAAGGTTTCCAGAAATCTGGAGGCAGTGTTGCAAAAATCTTAAATAATACCTATTGTTATTTTATGAACTCCAGAAAGCAAAAAAAAATATATATCTATGGAAAAGCTAGCCGGACTAGTAGCTGTATTTGCCTTTGAATAATCTGTCCTCCGTTGCCACCTCACCATCTCCTCTGATTGCAAGGTACTGCTAGAGTGCAGATCACTGGCATTTTTAATTACCTCTTGTTTTTTTGGTCTTGTGGCAAGAAAGGAAGCAGAAAGGGGAATGCTTATTTGTTGAGTGTATGACTCTTACGAGCATAAATACAGCATATCCTCAAGAGAACTTGTCTTCCACTGTTCCTATATTTAATATCCAATACACTCAAAGAGTCTCATATATATCCATCTTATATAATTCTTTTATATAACTTTGTTGTCATTAGCTTTCAGAATAATCTATAATAGAGAAACTGAGAGAGTTGTCTGGGATGTGACTTTCCCAAAGTCCCACAGTGGTCCTTTGCCTAAACTAAAGCTGGAATTCCTCCTGTCTTCTCTTGATGCCCAACTTATTTCTTCTTCAAACTATTGTTTCTTATTCTAAGACACATATATATAGCACACTTATTTGTTCTTTATCTTTCAAATCCTGATTTAGAGTTGTCTGTCTCACAAAGAAGGTGCTGGTAATTTTCATCATGTTATTTCAAAGGCAGAGAATACTAGACTCTCTTAGTCTGTAGTTGGCTGGAGTCTCACAATCAAACATTATTTCCTTCGGCTTTTGAAGGAAAATTAAAAGAAGCTCTTGCCCTGCAGTTATTGGCAGCTGCTGCAGTGGTTAATTATCCATATTTCAGGCTCAGATTTACTGTGCAGCTTAATCAGCATTTCTCTAGGCTTGTGTAATCTAGGAATGGTTTTATGAAGCATGGCAAAAGTGTACATACAGGGTCACACAAAACCGCTGTGGATGAATACACCATTTTAATGTCACTGTCACCATTCTAAAGCTCTGAGGGGAAACAGAAATCTCCATTGCCTGCTTTGGAAAAGACACAGATTCTTTCAAACTTGCCATTTTAATTTAACTTGGAATTGCACCGAGGTGTGTCTGTAGTGACAAGTTACCTGTCCTGTTTGCTCCTAGAGGTCCGGGCCCTGATGGCATCCTCGCTGTGTGTTAGTTCACTTTGGTTCTCTTTGGGGAGTGGATAGAATATTTGTCCTGTGATGAAACCAGCATATGGTTTCAGCAATGGTTTGGCCCAGAGGCTGTTCCTGATGGGTAGTCCATACCACCTATGAATCAGGCTTGCTCACTCACACATTTTCACCCCTCCTCCAGCATATCAGTATTCCTGCAGGACCACAACATACCTGTGGTCACCCTCACAAGTTCTCTAGCCCATCCCAAGACATGCATGATGTTATCACAGTATATAAAAACCATCCTGGTAAAATATGACACAGCACTTGTGCTACCACAGGCATTTCCAAATTAAATATAAGAAAACAAATCAATAATTCTGTCTCAGGGCTACAGATTTACTTCACTGTTAGTAAACTAGATAACACAGGGATGAGTCCAAGTATTGCACCAGCAGTGAGGGGATGAGTCCAGGTTTTACACCTTGACCATCTTGAGTGTTAAGTAGTAGAACCTGCACAACTTTCATTCAGGCCATATAGTGCTATCCTAAACTATTGTTAAGTAAAGTTCAGAAACACATCCAGGCTCTGTGTCCCAAAATGTAGTCTGGATGGTGCCACACTCTTCTATAGCAGAAAAGACTTGAAAATTAAGAATGTAGACAGCCTTCAGGGCTGGGGAATGGTCTTTGGGATGGTTTAGGTTACTGGATTGTATCTAGAGGTGCAATGTGAGATGCATAGAAGACTCCGGTCAAATGGCCAGTGTGATGCAGAGAGGCCATGTGGACACAAACTCCCCTGAGCCACCAGGCATCGGTGCCAGACATCACTGTGGAGGGGAGATTTTCAAGAATTCTTGGATGTGTCCTATGCATTATCATGAAGTAGGTGCTCCACATGCTAGCTCCGAGGACTGGCTTGGCAGTTCATACAGCCTCTGTTTGTCCTGCCTGCGCGTAGCAAGACACAGGCAGGTCCCAGCAGGAGTTGCTGACGCTGCCTGCATCAGGGGAAGGTGAGGTCTGCAGGCAGTCTGAATGGCAGGCTGCGGTGAGACCGACTGCAGCCGTGAGACCTAATGCTGCGGTGAGACCTGCCGTGGTGAGACCTACTGCAGCGGGGAGACCCAAAGCTGCAGTGAGACCTACCGCTGTGGTGAGACCTCGACCTACCGCTGTTGTGGGACCTAGACCTACTGCTGTGGTGGGACCTAGACCTACTGCTGCAGTGAGACCTAGACCTACCGCTGTAGTGGGACCTAGACCTACCGTTGTGGTGAGACCTAGACCTACCGCTGCGGTGAGGTGCGCAGCAATAGCTACAGCTGTGGGATTCATGCAGGTCTCACACAGTTGTGGGTCTGGAGAAAGAGGCCCTCTCCCCGGCTCCCTGGGGAGTGTTAGTAACTCTATATCACCAAACTAAATGGCATGGGTTAGCGTCCTGTGAAGGTAAAACCCTCACTAAATATAGCCGATGCAAGCAAGAAGGCCTTGCTTGCACGGGGACTGCTGTCATGAGACAGCTTGCTCAATGCGTTTTATTTGTATGTGAAAAATATCAACCCAAAACTGTGGCATTTGTAATTTGCTGTATATTTTCACCCAAGCAAAGTTGGAAAGCCACAGATCAGGCTGTATATGTTTTGGTTTAGTATCAGAAGCATGTCATCTTGTGCATCTGATGTCCCATAAGAGCCCTTGAGGTACGTAATTACAGAGTTTTTGGGGGGGTTTTTTGAGTCACAAATACAGTTTTCTCTCCTTATATCAAAATTTTGTGTTTCATAATTTCAATTAATCTCATTTTGACATATTCTGTAAGACATACTGACTTTAATAATTATCTGTGATATGCAATTCACAATGAAACGGAAACAGGTAATAAGCTGAAATCAAATATAAAAAGATTTCAATCAGTTTTTACCAAGAGCTGCATGTTGTTATTTATTTTTCTGGTTCTGATAAAACTACAGTTTGATAATAAATCATTCTCTTGAATATTTTTCCTATTCTTATTACAAAAATAATGAATTTGAAATGAACTAGTAGGAATATATGGCATAGAAAACATTCAAATCTTCACGGTGTCTCAACTCAATTGTTCTTTTTTAGATTTGTGGAGAGGAACAATTTGATCCAGAATTGTGAACCGTTATCTGGAGGTGAAATGACTTATCATAAAGTAGCATATAACCACAGGACTGGAAGAAGACAGGAGCAATGACAGTTCCTTTCCTTCTTGCTTGTTTAACTCAGCTCAACAGCAGGTACAGGATGTTCTGAGGTATTGCAAAAACTCATTAGTTCTCTATAAGGAAAGTTTGCCCTGGAGTTCACAGTTATTATCCTTGAAGCTAACGATGTGAGTTGAAATTCTATGCAGCTTCAGTGCAGCATGTTTCTGCATTTACTGTGTCACCTCAGCTGAACTCTTTTGGCTCTGAGAGCCTTGCTGCAGCCTGTCAGCAAAATTACAGGTTATGGTGAACAAATGCTTCAAGTTCTTGGGTAATTTCTGGATTAATCAATGGAAATTTTTACAGCTCTAGTATTTTTCTACCAAAAGGATAATTATTTTTCCTATTTTGCCTTGAAATGAACAAATGGATAACACAGACTCCAAGACTAGAGTGTAAACACATATATTTCTGTAGCTTCATGTGCTCAAAATTTTATTCAGTCACATGAGTTCTGTCCATTGAATTCCCCAACCCCTATCTAAACTTGCAATTACTATTGGCACTGGACAGCAGGTGGTGTGTTCTTTGCTTGCAGGTGTAACATGCTGAGCAACATTCATCATGCTTTTCCCCACAAGAATCATTTATTTGCATAGTAATTCCCCCATTTTGTTCTGCTTATATATTTGTGCTGGAAATCTATGAAACCTGGATGTATATGTTGTAATTATGGATACAAGAGGCAGATGTATATGCAATGGATCAGATTTTGAGAGGCTTGTGCTTGGCTGTGAGAGCTGGGCTGTTAAGTGGCCTCCATCCCATGCTGCTGGCGAGTGCTAAGCTCTTTATTCAATCTAAAGCACAAAAAGCACAAGACGTGCTAAGCTCTTTATTCAATCTAAAGCACAAGATAGAGCCGGCTTATGTTCATCTCTCCTTTGACTAGTCCTGTAGGGCAGATCAGCTCGCTAAGGAAACAGTCTTCCTGAGTGGCACATGATCCCTTCACTGTTCCTTCTGGGGCAGCCCAGCTTCACTTTGCCCCAAACACAAGGGTGACCCCAGTGAGACCTGTATGGCTCCTATTTAAGCATCCATATGCACTCCTCACAAGGAAACCAGACCGAAAACACTCAGCCAAAACACTCCCACATGACAGCCCACTTGTACCATTACAAAATTCAGAGCTAGCCTGAGATTTAAAATGTCTCTACAGGACTTTTGCTGTCTAAATGATTACAACTTCCCTGCATGAGGGAAGAATCCAGATATGAAACTCAGACTCAAATGCTTCATCACATTATATGCAAACATGTTTTATATAAACCAACTCTTTCAACAGTTTGGCATATTCATATTTATTTCCCTTGTTAATCCTCACTAATAATCCCTTGCTAATAATTTTGCTATATGATAACTCAAAAAAAAAGGAAACAGATGCTATTGTGTACCAGAGTACAATCCAAATCTTATAGGATATATCTGGTCAAAATCCAAAAATTCTAAAACTCATTATAAAGTGAACCAAGGTCAACTGCCTGTATACAATCTGCGACCTCCACTTGTAATTTAATTCATAGCCTGAACAGGACTTGTAATATTTCTTTAGAAAATAGGATGATTGTGTGGTTTTGCATGTAATGGAAGAAGCCCAAATTTATGACTTGAGATAGGAATGCAGTCTACAGTGTTGTGAGGGTAATTTCAAGGGGAACATCCTGGGCTCAGGGGTAATTTCTGAGCTGTGTAGTGGGCATTAAGGTGATCTGCGGTCCAGGACACAGACTCTCACCTCAGAATGTGCTTGCTGCTTGAATCCAATTTTTCTACTTCTAAATTATACAAAGTGTAGTGAATCTTCAGGCAAAGTGTGATGTACTTAGTAATGACATCTGACAGTTAAATGGGATCATTTGAAAGGTAGGACCTTACTTCAGTATTCCCATTCCTGAAAGGAAAAACAACACAGGGTGAAGATGTGCAGCAGCATTGCAACAAATTTCTCAGCTCTGTTGGCTGCTGAAGGCTGCTTCAACAAATCTTCCCATTTTGGCATGATGCAGGGAAAGGGGCTCTTTCTCTCACATTTGTGCAGCAGGGCCCAATCCTGAACTGAGCATTCCTCTTCTTTGAGAGGGGCGCTCACTAACAGTAGTAGACTGGGGCTGTGTCTCAGGATTGTGGGCAATAAATCAAGAGGACTGGAAGCACCGCCAGTTTAGGAAATTATCAAGAGCAGCTGATTTAATTGGTTATAGCCCTTTCGTCATGGCCAACATAGATCTCTAAACTCGCAGGCAAAGAAGGAGACTGTGGGACAGAGTTTGAGGTTTGGTCAATTGCCTCCTCCTAAGGAGATAAATCCCAAAGTGAGGGAGCCTCAATGAAGATGGAATGGCAGCTAGACCAGATTTTGGCTGAATTATTAAAATAAGCTATCTGGTTAGAAGAAGGATGTCACCGTGATGTTGCCATGCCACCTAAGGTTTTGAAGCATACAGCCACTAACTATGCAGAGGCTTTTCTTGGTAAACATGGTTTACAATTTCTTTATTTCCATGCCTGTAATCTGCTTCTACCAAAAGTGGATCCAGACTGCAGTAGTGGATCTTTGCAAGTACCAATGTCTTGATCACTGGCCTTATTTTTATTCTTAAGATTGGACTGCTGCTGAGGACAATCATAAAAATGTGAAACCCAAGTTTCAGACTTCTTTGGTGTCCATGTTCCGTGGCTATGCAGTAAAACTGTTCTTACAGTGACCTGACAGATCCACAACTTTGTTCAGTTTCGTGCTGTAATGCTGACAGGGAGACTAAAGGGCATGAAGCATGATGGCAAAAGCTGCTACCTAAATCATCACATCTCCTGAGAATCCACCAGTGCTGACTCTGAAACTGTCCCTATATTAGGTAGTTTTCCACCATCAAAGTAAAAACTATGGCGGTTGTAATTTAGATTTTGAGGCTGTTGAATAGATGTGATGAAGACCATAATTTGATCCAGAACTAACAGTTTGAGAGCTGTATGCTGTTTCCCATGTAATGATAAGACCCACTAGCTGAAGCAGTCCATCAGACTGAGCCAATAAGGTAACTCAGTTGTGTATTTGAAGTCGCGAGTGGTATTGAACTCATTTGTTGGACTGGCAGCTGCCTTCATCTTGTTTACGTATCAGTCTCTGATGATAGGAAGCAGTGGTATCGATGGGCCACAGACCTGATGACCTCCCTGGAAAGTAGAGAACTATACTCTTTATTATTTTTGGGAACAAGGACAAAATTTTCTGTTCTGTCACAGGGGAGTTCTAACTTTGCAGCAAAATAAGATGACACATCAAATTCCTTTCAGTAATGCAAAGCAGCCAAAACGTCAGCTCACTGGCTTCTCTAGATAAATGGAGAAAGTCCAGGATGGTGCATACATAGAATCTGGTCCATATTTTCCATCTTTGATGCCAATGATGTTGAGATAAACCCTTTTCCAGCCTCTGTTATTGTTACTGCCTCATTAGTCAATGCCTCAGTTACTTATGGCATTCCAATAACCTCACCAGAACTTTGATTACATTGACATGACTTGGCAGCGTATATCATGTATATACAAAAACTTCCCAGTCCTCACAAGCAAACTAAGTTGGGCCAGTACCACAGAAAGTGACAACTGTAGGGACCATGTCTTACCAAGAATTTTACATAGCAAATAAAAAAAAAAAAAAAAGGCAAATTAAATAGTTTATGCTGAAAAGTCATTTAAATGTAATAAAGTGGAATCAAATTAATTTTGAATGAATTTGCAGGCTCTTAACAGTTGCCATGTTACGGGAATCATGTAGAAGGTATAATGGAAAAGATCAGATTATTTTTTGTACTTTAATGTAGTTGAAGTTCCGTATACAATTAAAACAAAAGGAGTTTATGTTTTGTGAAATTTGATGGCAATGGTGTTCAGTAACTTATTAAAACAGCAAGATCAGTCATGTGGTTATAAATTATAATATGCAACTAATTATGCACGAGTTTTGAAAATCAATATATATTTCATGTACTGTACCGGCAACATTTAAATTACATGATGGAGATTTTTCTTGTTTTGAACTATTGAAACGTCTTTTGAGTTGTGTGCATGTTCATTTGGAAGTGGGAAGACAGGTGAAAAACACGAGACAGAAACATACAGAAAAAATGTAATTCTGTGTTTTCCTGTATGGAGTGAGGTTCCTCGGAGCAGACCCGAGGAATGAGACACTCCAAGGCCACATGCTGGGGTGGTGGCTTAGGAGGAATCAGTGTCTGATCTTTAGCCAAACTTATTCTGACCTGGCTCTGTTAGTTCTTTAATTGAGACATTATCTCAGGTTAACATAGGAGTTAATAGCTAAATCTAAATGCTATAGGACTGTCAAAGCTATAAGGGCAGTTATTGCTCCCCTCCCAGCTTCATCATGTATCTATAAAATACGGTTTGATAGTTTGCTATTTCATGAAATAGCATGCATCTACATCAGTAGTGGGGAAAGGATTGTGATCCAGCCCCTCACAGGGGCTACCTTAACTAGTTAATGGCTACATGGGGTTTATTTTTATAATAAGCACCAATTTTTTTCCCATTAGCTTCTTCTGTTTCCCACTAATCTCAGTCAAATCAGACTGTTATAAATGGAAGAATGAGGGACTTTTTTTTTCAACTGTGGCCTGTTCCCAGACAGCTTCAGAAAGAGATGAGGAGCAGTCCCAGTAACTGCCACGTTAATTCTGGGTGCTTCTCGACCTTTCTAGCCAAGATGCCCAGAAGTCTGTGTTTATTTACAAAAAGTGTGTTCAAAAACAAATCCATGCCTCCTTCTCCCTGTTTCCCCCCTGCCATTTAAAATAATAAAATAAAATGAAATAACATGAAATAAAAGATAAAATGAAATTTAAAAAACATAATAGAGTTTGTGGATGATCCAGGGCTCTGTTTTGTGCTTAGGCAGTATGGAAGGACAGAACCCATAGGCTCTGTTCTGGATGGGACTGAGGTCTTGCTGATTTCTATTCTACCATGCATTTCCTCATCACAAGGGGATGCCAGAATAGCTCAAGTACCTGCAGCTTTATGGGCATCATGATGATGCAGAGGGATCTCTTTGCCTGTGGTCTTTTCTACCTGATCCACTACTGCAGGGAGAACACAGCATTACAAAGGCTTATATCTGCTGTATGTTTATTATATCTTTTTCTGTTATTGTTTATTCATGACAGTGACTCAGAAATTACGCAGTATTCTAATTATCACAATTGTGTCCAAAAGAAGCATTTCTATTACCAGTACCTCGATTTCAGTATTTGGACCATGGGATACCATTTAGCTGCAGCTGTTGAAATTGGCTGAATTTTTATAATACCAACTGCTGAAGCTATAGCACAGCTATGTTAATCCTACCATTTATATTAGCACAAAAGTAATTGAATACTAAAGCTGCTCAATTTGCATTACAAAATCATTTCAGTAAAATAATAGCAAGTATGAATCTTTATTCTTATAGCATCAAATAAAACTGGCCTTTTGTGCATAAGATTTATTTCAAAATAGAATTAACCATGAACAGTTCTACAGGGAATTCCTGCCCTTTTTTCACATGAGTTTTAAGCAGCTTTTTCTAAGGCAGGAATCAACATGGATAATATTACAATTCAGATGGGCAAAATAAACAAGTACAATTTCCTTTAATCACCTATGAATATGCATAAACAAAATATCTCCTCTGTGGTTTAGATATCAGAGACTTATTGCTAGTCTAGGAAAGCTTGGGAAAAAAAAAAAAAAACAAACAAACAACCCCACAAATTGAGGGAAAGTCAATCAGCTGAGAATAGTCAATCAAAAAAGACATCCTTCATCGCCAGTAGATTAAGTGGCAAGATGATTTAGGTATCATGTAAGTATTCCATAAAGCTCACGAGATCTGTTGATTTTTTTCAACCTCAGTCAAGACAGCATCCTGGATAACTGTTACAATAGTCCTGAACAAACAATGAAACCCAGAGAATGGCATGTTTATTTTCAAATATTTATAGAGTGACTTGGATAACTTTGGCAAAGGAAGAACAAATCCATCTTAATGGATATTAAACAGCAAGTAAAACTGCGCAAGACGCTCCTTGGTGTAAGGAGCTTAAAGACTAATTGCAGGCACTGTGCAATAAGCAAAAGGAAACAGGACAGCCCGAGCACAGTGGGATAAGAAAGGCCAACAATTACGCTTTCAAGGTCACAGAGTTAACAAACGTTAACCGCTACACCATGCCTCTACACATATTATTAAGAAGAATCTGATTCTCCATTGGACATAGGTTTCTGTACTCTACCAGAGTATCAAAGGAAGCTTTATTTGAAATAACATTTAACTCCTGCATGGGCTGAGGGTCCATTTGCCCATCTGAGCAAATTACCATGTCAGGAATTTGCAGATCACCTGAGCTACAGTTTCTGTCTCTCCGTGCTCATCAAATGCAGATTCATTCAACTTAACCGTGGGAAATGGCTGGACTGCCGAGCCCAGAGAGTGG
>KL289194.1:36013-56818 GCA_000699545.1 Podiceps cristatus | reverse complement strand
CTTAGATCTATCATTTTCCCTCAGCCCTATACTGTACTATGTGTGTGGGAATAAACCACAGTAGAAAGAAGATGGTTTTCTTAAAGGATTCTCTTTTCTTCCCATAGTTGATTTTAATAGGAGCTGAATTAATGGTTAGTCACCGAAGTGTGAACAATAAGTTCTCTTTACACGTTGGTGTCTGAACTTGCAACAAAAAAGATGCAGGGATAACCAAAGCCTTGTTTAGGATGTCAGTTTTCTTTGATGAGAACACGCTTGAGACTCCATGTTTAAATGCAGAGCTCCCCGTTTGTGCCGCTCCATGCAATGCGCCGACTCGCAGCCATGCGGACTGAAGCAGATCCAGCTATAAGGACTACACAGGAAGGTTTGCCCAACCATTCCTAAGGGTGAGTTGGGCAGGAGCTGTCAGCAATAAAGATCAGTTGGGCTTGATCAGCAGTCGGGTCTCAAATGCTTCTGTGTCAATTGGGCACTTCCGTGCCAGCTCAGGGATCACAATACTTCAGTGATCATGGGGTGACAATGCATGACCATGTCGTTCTCCTTCCAGGCGTGATAACGCAGTCTCCTCCTGTGGTCAACTCCCAGTAATGGATGATCCTGCTCTGGGTGGGATTTCCAAGGTAATGGCTCTCTGGAACCTCTTTGTTGTTTCCAGTGGAAGAAATTGTCTGCTGCTCCCCTGACTCAGCTCAGGACTAACAGCAACCTTTAATTCTCTGCTGGTACTGCCCCAAACAGAGCTTCTGGGTTAAGAGTCCCTTTTTGTTAACACATGTAATTCTTAAAAGACTCCATAAGAATCAATGTAAGCTTTTAATGTAAGTATGAAGTCTGCACATAGCAACAGCAGGGAGAGAGAAGCAGAAGAAAAGAAGGGAAGGAAAACAAGCTGGCCCAAACCCAACACCAGGGAACTTGACTCCACTCACCACAAAACTTAAGGCATGCACAATTCTCCTCACCTTACTTGTATGAGGAAGTGAAACATTCCTTTTCCTAATGCTATCAGAGACATTTATACTTAGTCCTTGCTTTAAATTTCTTTAAATTGAACTTTGATAGTTTTCCAAATTCTGGGTGGCCCCTTTGTCAGAGTAATTCCTGGAGATACAGCCCTCATTTGATGAAATTGAGAGTTGCTAAAATAGCAAAGGACTGACCAAAGATAGGGTTCTGTGTTTTAACAAAACCTTTTCCTAATGCTATCAGAGA
This sequence comes from Podiceps cristatus, assembly GCA_000699545.1. Classification (NCBI taxonomy): domain Eukaryota; kingdom Metazoa; phylum Chordata; class Aves; order Podicipediformes; family Podicipedidae; genus Podiceps; species Podiceps cristatus. The sequence continues at coordinate 55,597 of KL289194.1, read as the reverse complement.
CATTTATACTTAGTCCTTGCTTTAAATTTCTTTAAATTGAACTTTGATAGTTTTCCAAATTCTGGGTGGCCCCTTTGTCAGAGTAATTCCTGGAGATACAGCCCTCATTTGATGAAATTGAGAGTTGCTAAAATAGCAAAGGACTGACCAAAGATAGGGTTCTGTGTTTTAACAAAACTTAGCTTTAAGAAACCCTATAACAAAAGACGAATGCTTGTACATTCATGTTTCTGTATTTTATTTTCTGTCAAATTAGACTCTGAATTTATGAATGTTAGGATCTGTGTGTGTGTCTCATTGGGAATTTGGACTTTAGCCTATGTGCTTGTTACCCTCAACTCTAGAGATCCCAATGTATAGGGATCATTTCATTTAATTTCTCCAAATCGGTTTCAATATTGCACTTTCTCTGAGTGTACAGTCATGTACAAAAGCCCTATGTGCAACTCATGGGTTAATTCAGCTGCACTGCAGTGCTTACACTCAGAAGAGAAGAAGGAGAAAACCCCACCACTGTCATGGGTAGCAAAGAATATCTTTTGTTTAAGAAGAATGTGGGAGAAGGAAAAGAAATATCATCCCCATAAGTAGCACTGCTGAAGCAGTCAACAAAGTTTATGTAGGCACGAATTGGGCTAGCAACACTCCCAGCTGACTAGTTGAGAATCAGGGCCAGTGTGCATAAAATAGACTTTATTACTCTGATGCTCTTTTCTAGATGGTTTTAAAAGATAACTTAGAGCAGAAAAAATTCTTGTCTTTGTATTGTTGATAAAGGACATACCATGACTCCTTTCTTTCTTAGAAACATCCTTTCTCTGTTTAATACTAAATATTCAGTTTTGTCACATTGGCGAATGTCAGTGGTTTTAATATCCTCTTTCCCCAGAACTGGGCAGCCCAGCTAAGTGTTCACTACTTTTACTACCACTGGGAAGTAGTAGTTTCTTTGCTCTTCCTTTTCTTCAAAAAGAAGTTCTTAATACACACCCCAGAAAGCTCTGAAACAATTATATTCCTCATATTTGAGAAAAGAAAAATAATACTACTATTTTAACCATTCTTCTGAAGAGATTTCCGATCCCTTAAATGGAAAAAGTCTCCCTTATTCAATGTTCTTACTGCATTATAAGCTTTCTTCTTTCTTACCCATTGAAAATCTTTCAGTGTTATGGGGCTATTTCAGTCAGAGTGTCTGGCTCAGGGACACAGTTTATGTGGCATGAATTTCACTTAAATTCGGCTGATGAACTTCCCATTTTGTAGTGTGAACACAGACAAAGCCACCTTTATGCTGAAGGTACTTCTGACTCCCTCTTGCAATTTCTGTGCTCTGTCTAGATGGAAAGGCTGTTTTTTTGCTGGTTAGCAGTGACTGAATCAAAGTAGTACAGCTTAGTGAAACACTGCAGCTCAGGACCCATGCAAAGACATGCATGTTATTTTCTGTAATCCCCTGGATAATGTTTCTCATCACTGCATCACCAGAGCCCAGGTAAACCTGCCCAAACAGATTCACAGAGTGTAAATAACATTTATTGCATTGTGCACATAGTTTGATGTCCTCATCTTTACATTTCTAAAGAGCAAAAATTTGAGATACCAGTCCCTGTTCAAACTTTCTGGTAAAGACATTCTACAGACCCCAAAGGGCAAGTCCAGAATCTCAATGTATTTTGTGGGTTACAGGTTTTCCTTCTTGATCATATCAGAGAAGAAAGACAGTGTCTAGGGTAGAGATATGGATTCAGAACTACTGTTGGGTATTGATTGTGGAGGATAATGCTAGATATACCTCACAGAAAAAGTGAAGCAACTAATCAAATTGTAAATGGTATAAACAAGAGAGAGACTGTTATCAGCACTTGATCTCAGATGATCTATGCCCACACAGCCTCAGAATATTATTAATCAACCCAACTATGCAGAAGGAAGACCTTCATCTCTGTCAGGCAGCTGTCCCTGGACAGCTTATAAGTACCTTGCAGTTAACAGGCAATCACTCATAGTCTAGCCCTGATCATTATCTCAAATACTTGAGAAATTATAGAATGATTAAAACAGTGAAAAATCCCATCACTCATTGCATTGACTCCCACATATCTAATTCTTACATCTACCTCTGAACTTTAAGGCTGCATATTAAATTTCCATTGCTCTGGTTAGTATTTATGCTGTGGGATTTTCTTGTGGTTTTGCTTTCATCAGTTACTCTTTCTAAAATGACAAAAAAGAGTGTCCTTTGTGGGCAGCCATCATGCCTGCTGCTGTTACATATGCTACCTGAAGTTTATTGCTTTTTTCAGCAATAAACTCCCAATTGTAAAACCTTTTTAATCTGGAAAAGGAAAACCAAAATATACGGCACCAAGTAGCCAAATTTAAACTGAAATTAAGAACCAGGTTATATCAACTCCCACTTATGTTGTTACTGTGCTTCCAGAGAATACTATAATTACATCATCTCTGTCTACTGTTGGACTAATTGCTGCATTTTGTTCTTTTTCAATTACTTGTTCCAATTGTGAAAAAAGGAGAATTTTCCTAAATGCAGATATGGTGGTTTTTACACAATGCCTTTGCATTTGTGTAGACAGTTCCCTTCCAGCCTGAAAGAAACATGAATAGCTCCACAGGTTGCTGCTATTTCAGTCCTTCTCCAGGGCCTTCATTATATCTTCTAATAAATCTAGGATTAGAAGCCTAATACTAGAGTGAAAATACTTGGCTATAGGATGTGAATTGTTGAATGTGAACAAATGCATAATTTGAGTTCATATATATTACAAATTTTTCTTTTTTTTCTTTTTTTCTTTTTTTTTTTTTTTTTTTTGAGAGAGAGAGAGAGAGAGAGAGAAAGGTAACTGTGTCCCAGCAGGCTTTATGACAGGTCATGTATTCTCAGTCTACAATACCCTATGATTAAAACTGTCATTAGTGCTTCATGCTAATTTGAGAACAATGAGATCATTGGCTTGGCCTGATCTGTAAAGATCTTCTACCAGCAGCTGTAGCACAGGCACTTCTAGCACCAGCAACATCTTTAGGACTATCTAATTCGTATTCATCCTTAATCCAGACTCCTGGCATAACAGTGTTTTGTTTACACTTGCACCAAAATAGCAAATCAACACTGGTAAGAAGGCTGCATCTAGCAGCACATTAATTATATTTTTCCAATATAGAGCCAAATTATCATCTGCAAGGTCTTATGGCCATTGTTTTTTCCCAGGATTGTAACTCAATGCGCACCACCACAGGTAAACGGTACTGAGCCAAATCCTCCAATTTACAGGCCAGCAGAGTCCTCACTGGCAATGTTTCTTCCAAAATGAGATAAGTACCTTGTGGTATGGAGGAAAAACCAAACAAACTAGTAGTAGTAACACTAGGGCAAAAGGGGAGTGGGAGGAAAATAAGACATAACAGAAATCTGATTTGTGCTTCTGATAGTGAACTGGTTACTCACAAGCAGACCTTTAATATAAAAAGATGATGAAAATGATGTTACACTTGGACTTCTTGAGGTGCTCTGACTAGGTGAGTCATCTGCTCTGCAGCACCTGCTAGCAAGCAAGTGAAATAAAATCCCAAGTGCGGCCATCAGTAATGAAATTACTACTTTTAAGAATGTAATTCTTTAATAGATATGATGTATTTAATATTGCTAATGTTAAAAGTTTTACACCATCATCTTGTGGTTGAATGAATTATTTTATCTCTGAAACAACAATTATTCTAATAAATAAAGCTATGAACACTAGTGGTTTGTATAATAAGTGTTCCAGTGTGATATGCAAGATGGACGTGTATTCAGCCTGACATTCAGCAGTATTGTTTCTGTAGGCTCAACTGACATCATTTAGGTCAACAATCTACTGTTATTAAATCCATTGTAGATTAAAAGTTCAACATGAAAATCTTGTGAACATGCAAGCAATGTTTCCTAGCAGTGAGATTACCTAACTGAAGTAAAATCATGTCTTTGAAGACTAAATTCTGAACCAAGATTTTCACTGAAATGAACTGAGATTAGATACCCAAGTATTAGTAGATAAAATATAAGACTTTCAAGAACTGTCTTAAAGATACTGTACCATGAAACCTATGAGAAAAGTTATAATAGAAAAAAATGAGAATTAAGACCACATTTTATATAGTAATCATTTCAGAGCCTCAGCCTCCTCATAATTACTTTGTTACTCTCAGCACAGAAACATTTGGCAAAGGCATTTTCTGAAGTATGATTATCAGGAAAAAACACACCTAAGATCTCAAGACTTAAACCAGTAGAATTTCAAGTTAAAATAATATCTCTTCAGAGTAAAAGTTGCTGGCAAAATCATTAATGTTTCACAATTCATTTTTTTTCAAATTGTATTGTAAATTTGTTCATTTGGTCTCAACAGATATACAGTATAAATTCCAGCTGTACAGGGGAGTCCACTGAGTTCAGAGAGACTATTCACAGAAAGAAATAAGTTGTCATCCCGAGTTCCTGAAGCCTGCACTCTCCAAAATGAGCACTAATTTACACCAATCCTCGAGTCGTGTTCGGGCACAGTGTCGGACAGACAGTTTCTGGCTGTTCTTCACCACTGGCCGTACTCGCAAATAGGCCTGCTGATTGCAGAATAGGAAAGGAAGGGACCATGTGATGAAACGTGTCCCAGACCTCCAATTTAAAACACCAGAATTGTTGATGTTTGCAGGATGAGGTTAAACAAGTGAGTTATTATGGTCTGTAGTCTTTTTTTTTTTTTTTTTTTTTTTTTTGGGGGGGGGTGCGCCGATTGATGTTAATTACACTGCCTCAGAAAATTACAAGGTCACAATTTGTAAACCTTTAGATAATGTACATATCAATATCAGCTGTGAACAGCATTCCACAAGTAAATCACTATTCTTTCAGAACAGAACTGGTAAAATTGAATCTTCATTGTTATTACTAAACTAATATATACATGGAAACTTAAAAGACTTGCATGTCTGAAAGCTTGTCTTTTTTTTTTTTTTTTTCCCCAGTGATATTAGTTGCTCAGATAACAGATTTTGTCTTCTATAGAAAACCTTCTCATGAAGAATCACAAATTATTCCTGTAACTAGAGTAAACCAAAATGCAGAAAAGCACTCTAAAGAAATAATTCAGGTCACATCAAATTAATCTCCACTTTTGGGAGGAGGGGTCCAGAATATCATCTGCCATTTTTAGAGTAGACATACACACATTTTACCAAGATTTTAAGGCAGTTCATGAGCAAAAAGAATGGAACACCATATATTACGTAATTTATATGAAATTTTCAAACTTTGCTGCATACATGTTTGGTAGCACCAAAGACTACATTGTGGGGGTTATTTGTTTTCCTGAAAAGAAGCAAATGATGTTCTACTGAAGCTGAGGGCCACATCTTCAGCACTGTAAACCAGAGAGGTCTGGAGAAGACAAGAGAATCAAGCTTGGGATCCTTTCCCAAATCTCTAATATGTATTACTGTATTTTAAAAGATCAACTGTTTTCTTTCATCTATTAAAATGTTGCATTTGTGCTATATAGATGCATTAAAGGGACCCTTTCTGTCAATGCAATTTGAGCATACTGTGTGCCCTGCTTCCTTCCTGCTTTTTCCTTTGTAAACCACGGCCATTCCTCCTCTGTCTGGGGCAAAGTAGATCATGAGATTCTGATCAGCCTCTTTCCATATCAATAAAGCCACATATTATGTTATTATCAATGTTTAAGCTTTGATAATGCAGCTCTGATAAGGAGCAGCAGGCAAGGTTAGTCAATGAATTGCTGGTGCCTTTCATTCTTGGTTTTCTGCCCATAAAGTCTTTAATCTCGGAAGTCATTAAGCTTGGAAGAATGGGTTAACTTGGGTTAATATTCAAGTCTAATAAGTGAAAACCATGTGTATATATCAGGTTTCAGTTGATGTTCAGTCAATGACATAGCTGAGCTGATGTTCTAGCAGTGATATACTTCAGTGCTATTGCTATTTTCCATTATATTGTATTGCCTGGACTCTGAATTTTAGGGGAAGTACAGGATAGAAACTCTGCCATGTGATATCTCCATGAACAGTCTCATTTACCTTTTAGGTAAGATTGAATAGTGCTTTTCTATCCTGCAAGAAGGAAGTGACGTGCTTAAATTGCTTTACTGAACTGGGCTGTGAAATTTTAAAATAAACTGAGTGTTAGAAAGACACTACAGAAGCGCCAACTATTTACACGTATATTGATAGTTATGTGTATTACTGCTTTGCATTGATTTGATCATTCCATTTCTCAAATAATCAAAGCATCCATTCAAAGTTTTGGACTTGACATAAATTTTGACTGCATGCTATCTAAGACTTATGAATCTATGAAGTAGTCCTCCTTTACATATTAAGTACATCCATAGCCAGGTTAACTAGACTGGTAAATAGTTTTTAAGTACTAATGCTGGAGAAGATTAGTTCTTCATCAGGGTTTATATATTTCTTTAAATTGATAGAAGATAATGTTATATTATTTCTAAAAACACCTCTTTCAAATTATGCCCATTGATTACACTTACTTTTGAACTTCTGGAAAAACATAAAAAGCATTCTTTTTTCCTCAAGAATTTGCATAAGAGATCTGTTAAAGAAGAAATTGCTAATTTACAGATGAAACAATACAGTTAATATTTTGACAGTAGCATCCTCCTTATGACCTTCAAGCCTTAAGCCAGTTCAGTGGCATATAGTTTATTTACTGATATTGATGTTGAGTTGACTGTAAATTTTCTGTGCAAGACTCTGCAGTTATTGGAGAGTTCTCCATTACTGCCTTCATTACTGTAGAGAAAAGAAGCAGAGCACATTGTATGAGAGCCTATGCAGAGATACTATTGCAACATCAGCACTCACCAGTGTGCAAAGCAGCATCTTGAATATCATTCTGCAGCAAATATGGATGATTTGGAAACTCACTCACTTTACGACCTCAACTTTCTTGCCTCTCCTCTGTAATCTTACCTCGTCTTTAAGTGGTCCCAGTGTCCCAGTTCTTTCCTGAAACTCTTTTTTTTTTTTTTTTTTCTTTAGTCCTTTGAAACTCAGTATTCTCACTTTCCTGTAACAAGATAATTGAGTGCCTTTGCAGCCAAGGGAACTGTAGTTGAAATAGCCCACTATGGGAGAAGCAAAAGACAAAGAAGTTGAGGATTTCACCAGGATATGTCATCTTGTTACCATTTTTCTCAGCGCACACCTGAAAGAGGTAGTAACCTCCTTCAGGTTAAGGTAGTAACCTCTTTCAGGTGTAGTAACCTCTTTCAGGTGTAAGAAAAACACACCTTTGCTTGAAAAAAGAAAATAAATGGATGTGCCAAAATGAAAAAGAAAACAAAAACAAAAAGCAAACACATGTAAAAATTATATCTGTATACCTGTGTTAAGCATCTTTTCAAAATGCTTAGATGTACTCTTTATTTTTATCTGAGACAGTGGCCAAGATTCTCTATCCAGACTGGATTTTGCTTTTTCACTTTCTGGTGTAACTCAAAATGGTGCTCTGAACTACAGTAAGAGCCTGAATAAATTTCTGTAGCTTCCTCCCACACACAGATTTGACTAACTTGCAGATACATGTCGAGTCTTACGTTCTTTTCACAGTGATTCTCATCTCCAGTAGCAGCATACAAATGTGATTACTTGGTCATGGAATTTACTGAGGTACTTAAACATTTCTTTTTATGTATAGTTTAAGTTGCCAATAAAAAGTATAATTCAAAAGATGTAATTTTGCAGAGCATTAAGCAGCATTTATCAGGATACTTTTTGAGAGAGTCTGATTAATATTTCATGTTATTTACTGTATCTTAAAAATACCTTTTCAAAACTGAATACTTTCAGGGGTTGCTAAACTATTATTTTGCCTTTGCCTATAGTAGATTATACATGATAGGCCTAATGCTCATACAGGTATAAATCAGGAGTAGCCCTGCAGGCGTTACTGTTGCAGTAGCTCTACCTGTGTTATCTATTTTTCCTCCCAGCACCCAGGCAAGGTTTTATTCTAGGGGAGCTATGCAGCTTGGACCTGTAACAAACCTGCAGCATGCAGAAGCAGCACTGGGAAGGAGGCACAAAAAAAGAAAATTGGCTTGGTTTCTTTGAGTTGTGCTAATAAAGTTGTATTTTGAGACAGAGGTTTGTAGAAGTTGGTACTGCTTTGTCATCTGCATCGTTTAAAGACTAGTGCATAGCAGTCAGCACTCACTACACCCAGAATCCATCTTGCAGTTTTCTCAGCTGCATTCATGTCAGAGAAGGAAGCAGTATTTTAAAAAAGAGGGCCAAGAACATAAATCTGATGTTCCTGCTACATCAGTTCATTGGCTTCTCGGAAAATCAGAATTCACTGGAGGAAACTCTTTTCAAATTTTAATTTTTTGCCTCTTGAATAAACATATCCAAATTGCATGTACCTAAAGAGAATGTCCCTAGAAAGATAAATATTTAATCTATGTGCAATTTTATCTTCTCTGTGACATATTGCTGTGTAACTGAAAGTGATTTGTTTCCAGTTAGAAGGCAGAAAGGGATTATCTGGAGAAGAAAGTGGAGTATGTTTTGTGGGAATACAGTGACACAGTATTAAAATGGCATGTTTGGACCATGATTAAAATAGTTTTGGAATGCAGATATTTCTCGGTATATAAGCAGCAACCTTATCATGGCCTTGAACACACTTGACAGTTTAGAAAATAATTATTTTTCTTATAGGAAGAAAATTAACAGCACTGTACAAGCTGTTAGTTAATATCACTGCTAAATCGACCAAAATCTTACTTTTTTTTTTTTTTTTCTTTTTTTAATTTAAATGATTACAAACTGAGCTAGGTACTTGGCGTATTTCTTTCTCTTGGAACACAATGGCCTGTGAAAATCTTATGGCTCGTGCTACTCATAAGGGCAGAGAAATTGGTCAAAGAATCTTCCTCTGGCCTTCAGATCCATACATTACCTCATTACATACCATGTAAAGAAACCATGGTGCTAACTTACATCAGATGATGATCTCATGCTATATGACTGTAGCTTAGGAGGATAATATGTGTATTTAATATGTGAATAAGCTGTTAGGGAAGAACTGAGAAGAAGGGATTATTGACTACTTCAGGTAGCACAATTGGATGGCATGACTAGAGCATGTCATTCTATAAAAGTAGAAAGCACAGACTTTTTCAAGAAAAACACACTCATATAGCTCAGAGGATTGAAATTACTATAATTAATGAGCAGTTAAACACTTGTGGTGCATTTCAGCATCCCAGAAGTGCCTGCAAGGTCAATGATCATTGCAATTGCAGAGAAGAAATCAACCTAGAAGATTTTATCTCTTAAAGCTTTGTGGAAACAGTTTAGCTTTTTAAAACCTGAATGTTATTTTTCAACTCAGTGATTATTTTAACTTTGAGAAGCACATCATGAACAAGCTCAGTCCCATATGGGAGTGTGGAGTGGTATTTATGACATGAGGAGAGTTTATAGCTCTATTTGGTAAACAGGTTTTCAGATTCATTTCACAAGGAATTGCTAAGGTTGTAAAGGAAACATCTGATGCCTTCTGAGTCCACCTTACAAGACAGAAAGCTTTTAATTCTTCCATGAAGAGTTGTTCACTTTCCAGGTCTTGCTTTCTAAGATGCCTGGCTGCCACACTACATGGCAGTGCCTATGTACCTTACTCCATGTTAGTCTAGGTCAGCAGGGTGCACAAGGAGACCATGGCAAAGCAGGACACTGAAATATTTTTGTAGATCTCCTCTGACAAAATAAAGCTGCAGTTACTGATTTTAGAATGGGTACAGAGAAAGAATGTTTATACCCTTTTATGAAGCAATCACTTGAAAAGCTCTACTGACATACTCATGTTAATGCTGGTGACAACTGGGAAAAGCTGCTGAGGACTTTTTGCTTCACACAGCCACTGTGTGCCCTGGATTTCCTTTAAGAACATAGGACTGTTACAGAAATCAACAGAGAATAAACAATAGCCTTTACTACCCAGCAAACCTAATTTGGGCAAAAGTGACATTTTTTATATCTTCAAACAATAGTATAAAGCTCAGTGAAAGCATGAAAAGCTTTAGGAACCACTCCTTCTTTATCATTAATTAAAGTTTTGGGTTAGAAGGGACCTTTAAAGGTCATTTGAGCTCAAGCCCCCTGCAATGAACAGGGACATCTTCTACTAGATCAGGTTGCTCAGAGCCCCGTCCAGCCTGACCTTGAATGTTTCCAGGGATGGGGCAGCTACAGCCTCTCTGGGCAACCTGTTCTTGTGCTTCATCACCTTCATCATAAAAATGTTTTTCCTTATGTGTAGTCAGAATCTAGCCTCTTTTAGTTTAAAACCATTACTCCTTGTCCTATCATGACGGGCCCTACTAAAAAGTCTGTCCCCATCTTCCTTATAAGTCCCCTATAAGTACTGAAAAACCACAAAAAAGGTCTCCCTGGACCCTTCTCCAGCCTAAATAACCTCAATTCTCTGTCTTTCTTCACAGTAGAGGTGTGTCATCCCCCTGATCTTTTTTTTTTTTTTTTTTTTTTTTTTGTGGCCCTCCTCTGGACCATTCCAACCGGTCTATGTCTCCCTTGTACTGAGGACTCTAGAGCTGGGTGCGATCCTCCAGTTTTGGTTTAGTGCATCCAGAACAGGGTCTCTAAGGACATTTACATGTCATGCCTCCACTCCTGTCATGCCTAATGTAAACATTGGGGCTCCATTTGTTATTTTAGTAAAGTGCTATGTCTGGCCACCATTAAGAAGGGATAGTCCCAGTGCCTCTGCTAATGAAGGTTAGTGAGAGCATCACAAAATCTTTATCTGCATAGAATCAGAAGACTTTGCCCTTGAAAGAATAAAAGTTCACAGATATGTATTTACACAGAAACTGTGTAAAATAAGGATTTTCCAAGCATGGTTTAAAGTATCTTCCATATTCTCAAAGCACAAAATTTAAGAGTTTGTTCATAAAGTCCAAGAAGCCGATTTCTCGGGTACAGTCATGCTGTTTCCCACTTGCAGCAGCTGGAAGCTTGCTTACCTACTGCCTTCACCAGGAACCTAGGCAGACTTTCTCATCAGAGTAAAAGTTACCACAGGTGACAGACACAGCTCCAGGAGAGAAAAAATCATGGATCAGTCATGATTTATAACTGTGCTTACTACACAGAACCTTGTGGAATGAGTCTGCAAATGAGGAAAAAGTAATAGTTCATTCAGCCTTGGGAATGTTCTGGTCAAGCCCCCATCCTTTGGCTTACCGTGGCTGGATAAGGTACAGTTTACTTTATTATCCCAAATATGTGAAGCAATGAAATTACTAGTGTTTCCTACTGAACTAGATTTATAGGAATTCCACGAACCATACCCAAAAGGAAGATGGAAACTAGGCTGGAATGAACTTATCCTGGATCATCCATCTCTGGATACATTCAAGACCAGGTTGCAGATGGCCCTGCTCATGGCAGGGGTGTTGGACTAGGTGACCTTTAGAGGTCCCTTCCAGCCTGGATTATTCTATGATTCTATGATCCATGGAGGATCCCACCAGCCACCCTCCATGCTAGCTCAGACCTCCCTGCTGCTCATAAACATGGTTATTAAAACCTCTTGTGAGACTGGGCTGAGCTTCCCCAAAACAAGTGGTTCACCATGGAATTGGACTGGACTCCTTCCTGGTGACTGCAGGTCAACACCTACTGAAGCTGCTCCATCTCTTCCTCTTGTAGACATGGGCTGTTTTCTACATGACAGGTATCCTTACATGGCCCCTCCTGTTTACATCCAACCCCATCCACCCATCTGTTTTTTTGTCACAGCTGTTCAAGTCTGCTGGGACTCTGTCAGCTATGCTGAAACTGTCTCTTGTAAGGAACAACTCTATGGAGACCAAAAGGCATTTAAATGAAAATACTATTAAGTGGAAGCAGTATTATCAGAATGTAAGCTAGGATTCTCAACTTCTTAAGTGGATAAGCTGATGTGGTGTGAAAGACTAGAACTAGCAGGGCTTCACATGCACTTCTTTTTGAACTTGTTGTGTCCCTTCAGAAGAAATGTTTTGGTTTTAAGCTTGGTTCCAGCCAGCTCAGGGGCTTTCTGGCTTATAGCAAACTGCCCAGCCCCTTCCACAGCCTAGAAAGTGACTTTTTCTCCCCCTCTGAGACCTGCCTACTTCCTCCTGCTCTCAGCAATTTCTCTATAAAGATCACAACCTCTCATCAACATGCAGCAGCGCTTCTCCCTAATTTACCCTGCATCATGGCTCTTTGCCACAAGCACATTTATTTCCTCTCCAGGGTAGTACCACACTGTCTGAAAACAACGTAGGATAAGTGAGAACACAACCCAAGCCCACATTCTTGATGCTGTACCCTCATGTACTGTTGAAATTTAGATGTAACTATTTATTAGCCATTTTTCTTTCAAAACCAGACTTTGTTCCACTGTTTCTCCAGCTGTCTCTCTTCGGATAGGAAAAAAGAAACCAACTCTCCTTGCTCCATTTAATTTCTTGTCCAAGGATGTTTCTGTAGGTGGCCCGTAAGTTTTAACAACAAACTTTCCTGTTGGCAGGCAAAGGGGAATTTAATTGACCTTCATTTGCAGTGTTAGATAAATACTTTTCTGTAGGCATTCAAAAATACTATGTTCTCCTAACAACTCCCTCTGTCATACAGAATCCAAAGGCAGTAAAGTCTCTGCGTTGTCGTGTGGCTGACATTTCAGCTGACTTTTACATCTACCACATTATGTTCTCCTCTGTCTAACTGTAATGCTCACATCACTGTTAAACTGAATTATTAGCTAGTGCAATGGATGCTACTTGCTTTAAGGATCTATCATTTCTCCAGAGAAACAGGAGGCAGCTCAGCTTTGAGACTCTACTCCACAACTGCTGTGTGAGACACTCACAAAGCACCAGTTGTTTGGGTCTAGAATATCTTTTTCTTGATGTAGGATTATGATTCTTTGCTTAACTAAAATACTTACAAATTTCAAGTAAGTTGTTTTTACCTGCCTCTAAAAATTGCCTATAGACCCCACTGATGTGTTTCATACAGTACTTAACCATTTAAAGAAATAAATTCAGACTGAAATTCAGTAGTTACGCATTTTGACAAGGAATAATGCCATTCATTTTCAAATCAAATGAGGATAATTGAGCTAAGTTCAGTGAGAAGATGACTGTGAAGAGCAAGGAGTTTTCCTTTCACTGAGAAATGAAGACATCTGCAAGGTGCCACTGAGCAAAATGACGTGACAGCAGCTTCCACTGACTATACCAGACAACTGATAAAAACTGCTTCAAGTGACCACTGCAAGTATTATGCTGGAAGCAAGGTGTCTGCTGATAGAAAAACAAGAATATTAAAATTAGAATTAGTAGTTTAGGCACATGAGAACCCGATGTCTATAAAATAAAGCCCAAGAATATCTGGCTTGCTTTCTAGCCCCCATGTTGCTGTCAGTTTCTCTGTAAACTCTCTATATTTGTGGCTATCCTTTAAAAAAAGGGAAGGAGTAAGTAAAGGCTGAGCAAAAGCACTCAGCTGACAAACTTGGATATGTAAGGCTTCCTTGATCCTGTCATGAGCAAGGAGAGCATTGATGGTTGCTGGGCTTGTAGCTGCTAACAAATCTAATGTATTTTGAAGTACAGTCTAAAACTGAAAGAGTCCAGTTTGTTCGGGATTATCACTTCACTGCATCAGTCAACAGTACCCAAGTACTGCACCTGTGTTTTAAAGCATCCCTTCTCCTGTAGTGCAAAAGGCAATAGAATTGCAGAGAGATTATGTGACTACTTCTGCTCTGGGAAGGCAGCTTTGGTGCATGACATTCTAGATATGTGATTTTAGTGCCTCTGTTAGGTATTGAATTCCAGCTGCTATGGGTTATGGTTTAAAAATAAACACATCACAAAAGTAATTCATTTTCAGCACTAGAAGTGGGTCAGGGAAATACTAATTAAAGTTTCTGAAAACCAGCATTTTCCCTGCTCCTCACAGCAGGTCAATGCTGTTGCTAATATCTGTGAGGAAGAGAAATCTCAGGTTACAAAGCTGTCATCATCCCCTTCCTTTCACAGTTGTGATTTTAGTATATTTAAATATTCTTTGAAATGCCACGTTCTTTACTTAATTATGAAATGAATAGTAGCACTAAAACCAACAGAACCACTGTTTTGTTTCATTTTTTATTTCGTGTTGTTGCCCCGTCACAATCTGTAAACACAATCTTTGCAGGTTATAACCAGATTTGTTGTAATAACCCTTTACTTGTGCTGGATTTGTCAAGGTCTAAGGTTTACCTTCAGTGTGTGCTGCACAAACATGTAAGAAAGTGTGAACTCAAAGGTAATACTCTAGCTAAATGAGAGAGAGCACAGAAAATCGTTTTGTACTTCTCAAGGTTGAGGTGCATCCCAGCAGATATGCGCCTTTGTGCTTTTGATCATGTTTCAAAACGAAGCCTAAACAGCACAGTATTAAAAGCACTGGTGGACAGGTATACATTTAGTTTGTGTTTGGAATTAGGTGTGCTCTTAAACACTGTGCTATACACTGGAGTCTTCTATCTCTCTCAGTTCCCAGCTATCTCTGTGCTGCAAGTCGTTACAACTATGATCATCCCTGCTTGTGCTAGACACGGCATGGGCTTGGCAGCCAGACTTCTGACTGAGAAGAGCTGCCTGCACATTTCCAAGCCTGTCACGGGTGTTCCGGACCATTACAGGTCATCTCAGAACCTGCTTCCTGTGCATTAGATACTGCAGTGTCCAGGGACAAGTTTACTGCCAGGTACTGCCCTTTGAAAGGAGAGATGTGTTGTTTCGGCTTGTGAAAATCTCTGAAATTATTTCAAGTTCTGTTGTTCCTTCATGTTCAGCAAACGATGCTTTTCTCCTCATCCATATTCTGTGCCATTCTGAACCACTGGGTTCCAGAGTAGAAAGTTCTAAGCAGGGCTGAAATGGGCACCCTGGAATGTTGGCTCTTGGTAGTCTTGTACTCGGCATGTGTCCATGGGCAGGCCAGTAACACCTGCGGAAAAGAGATGGTGCCTGTGCTCCTCCAGGGACCCTTGGAAAGATGGAGCTAGGGAGCCTATGGCCTGGGTCAGCTCAGTTTTTCCCTTGGGTTTACAATTCATTTGTACGTGTGAGAACATGGAATGCTGAAGCTCTGATAAAGCCTATTGCACAGCAGGGTATGAACCACCGTTTTGCCTGGTTCTGCCCAGCCGGCTGTTAGATGCTTGTGTTTGCAACTCTCTTCCTCTAAGGGCCTAGAAGTTTGGAGGTGCTATGTACACAGACCTGGGACAGGGTGTAACAATGTAGGAAGATACACTTAACAGATAAATTAGTGACAGAAATTCTGCAGCACTCATTTATGTTCCCAGATTACATTTTTTTTTTCCTAGCCAATGCCATTATTCCCATCTCTAAGAAAAATCACTTTTGCTGAATTGCTGCCAATTACAGTTAACCACCAGTTAATATTTTAATCACTGCAACACTATTCATTCTACCCCGAGCATCTCACTCAACATTTGCTGAGACTATTATGATGTCTTAGCATCCAGCAAATACTTTTAATATATGGAAAGCTTTTCTCTGCCCTCAATCAAATTGCAATTTTTCTTTCCTCTTATCTATGTTAGTTACTATAATGCATTTCACATTGAAAGGTTTTTTTTTTTTGGTGTAGTTTTTTCTTAATTCAACTGAACATACAATCATGCTATCACTTATAAGTATCTTGAATCAAAACTTTTACCAAACTGCAGTGCAGCAATTATGCAAATAAGTGGACTGAACAATTTTAGCATTACAAAATTAGCATACTGTATTTAAGAATAAATAAAAAGTTATAATGGATTTTAAATATTTATGATAAGTTGTTTATCACAGAAAATCAGCACAGCACCAATTTTATGTGTTATTTCCTCTACTAATTTTCTCTTGGCTTACAGCATGCTGTTATGACTAAGAGGTTTGAGACATGATCCTCAGCTGGTTTAAATTAGAGGAACCCTACTGATTTTGATGAAATTTTGTAGATTTACATCAGCTATGAGTCTGCACCTCTTCTACAACATGCTGTGAGAAATCCTGACAGCAGTCTGGACCTCATGGGATATGTTGTGCTTATTCTTTTACTGAAATCCCTTTTTTTTCACTTACATTTTGTCAGGCTGCATTTGGGGATAACTTAGCATTCTATATTTTTTTGACACTGTGGAGACATATAGAGAAGTCTCTGCTCAGAGGTTCCATTAAGTCCTAGCCCTTCTCTGAGCAGGCTGGCTTTAACATGCTTGCTGGCTCTTTCTCAGGCCTCCTCTCCGTTACACTGCGAGAAGAGTCACAAAGCAAACCTTCTTACTCGCAACCATACCAAGGTCTTCAATTGCTGCTTAAAGAAATCACATCTGAAGTCTTAAAAAAAATGTCAATTTGCAATGATTAGTCTCCAGTTTCTGGCTCTTGAGTTGGGCCCTCCGAACACCACTCAAACAGCTGCTCAGCTGCATAATAATCATAAATTCAGCATGTCCCTGGGAGGCATTTTCAGGTGACTTCATCCTGGAGGTCACCATATGCTTGCCAATCCAGTCACTGCTTTGGAAAAGCAGATGAGGTTATGAGTTGCTCTGAGGCATGGCTGTGCTGTGGGCTAGACAGATGAACACAATCTGCCCCATTCAGGATGAATGCAACTAATGTGTACCCTGATCAACTTCAAATGTAAATAACTAGCTAGAGGAGAATAATAGCGTCACTGTGCGTACACTGCATATTTTTGGATAATTTTTAATTTTTCACTTTAGGTGAAAGGGTCAGAGGGAAAATCAGTGGTACATTCAGATCTAGAAATTATATCAAAGCCAGGTGTCCTCCAGATTTTGCTACTCTTAAGAGAGTCTAGACCATTTCTACCAGAGAGAAGCAGCTATGCCTTTTTTCCTCTGCACATGTGGCAATCTTTTCTGCATCTCAACACAGTCCCATAGGAGCTCTTGCAGGTGTTTTCTCATGAAGTCTGCCCCTATTCTGCCCCCCACCCTCTGCGACTGAGTTTTCTGTTTTAATCTGTGCTCCCTTAGCGCCTGAACAGACTATAAGGTCAGAGCTCATTTGGAAAGCAGTGGTTTTTAGTTAAACTTAAAAAGTAGCCTCAAGATGAAATACAGAAGGCAACAGGCTGGGACTCAGGAGTGTAGCTTATGGGAGCATGGAGACCCATCTTTATGCTTTGTGGTCCCGTTATGCAGAGGGAACACAATACTTGCTCTGGTAAGTGTGGTGAGTCGTCCCCAGCTGAAACCATAGGGAGCTTCAAATAGGACTTTGTGTCAGGCCTTAGACAATTTTCTAGAAAACACTTGGTGATAAACACTGCCCTTTTCTCCCTCTCTGGCTCTTGCGTTGGATATTTTAACTTCTTGGCTATGAATCATGTTTCCAGTCAATTAGCTGATTTTATAGTTTTCAATTCAGGGTAATATTTATGAGCAACCCTGCTTGCTTCTTCTTTAGACTCTGAGTAATTTAATTTTGAGCAAAAGTTAAGCAAGAGCTCAGCTTGGATCCCTAGGGAGGGTGGCATTGTTCATGTTGGAGCCTCAGGAGGGAAATGATCATAGAAGGAACCATTGAATTATACAGAGATTGGGAAGGTTGTTCCCAATGTAATTTCCCACCTCTGTGTATCCTGATAATTGTGGAGCTAACTGATGGCAAACAGCTCTGCACTGACCACTGGTCTAACAGATCCATACCTCTGTTATACCCAGTTTATTTCTTACATGCCTGTCATGGTTTAACCCCAAACGTGACCCGCACCACGCAGCCACTCACTCACCCCTCCTCTCCCCGGTGGGGTGAGGAGGAGAAATGGAGAGAGAGCAAGCTCACGGGCTGAGATAAAAACACTCTACAGAGCCAGCAAAGGAAAAGATAAAAACATATTATTAATACTACTACTACTACTAATAATAATGCAAAAGGATAACACAATATATATAATGAAAACTACACAATTTCTCACCACCCGAGGACCGATACAGCTTGTCCTGAGCAGCAGCCAGGAAGCAGGGATATTCCCCTGCAGCTCTCCCAGAGAGCGCGAGGGAACAGACAGACGAACACAGAGGCCCGAACGAAATAAAACAACAATAAGATAACAAGAAAGAAACGTGAACAGAAAATGAACCAAACAAGGAACCCGAACCCAAAAGAAAGGGCAAGGGCAATAAGGCAAAAGAGAAGGGCAAAAAGGGAAATGCAACAAGGGCGTGCAAAAAAAGGCTTGCGAAAAGGGCAATGCAAAAAAGGAACGAGGGACAATGGCTGACCCTCACTTATACTGGGCACGATGTCTATGGTATGGAATACTCTCTTTGGCCAGTTTAGATCAACTATTCGGCTGTACCCTCCCAAGTGTCTGAACCTGCACATCAGCAAAACTTGGGAAACTGCAAGATGTCCTTGGTCGTTCAGCAGCAGCGAACACCAGCAGCGTGCTATCGCCTTGTTTCACATACCAACTCCAAAACACAGGAGCTGCTGCAGACAAAAACTAGCTCCATCCTGGCTAGGACAATGCCTGTGGTCTGAGTAGTAATGGAGTCTAACAACATGTCATAAAACAAAGTTTTAATGAGACAGTAGGAAAGATGAGCAACAATGCACCCATACAGTGACTCACCCCATCACTGATAGCAAATGCAGGATGATAAGTGATGCCATAGCTCCATCAGATTGCCAGGGACCCTTGGTATCTGTGCCATCTGGTAACAGCAATCGATCATGCAAATACCTTTTGAAAGAGGGTAAGAGCCATGCCACCCTTCGGCTCCACTGACGGTACCGTGATTTAAAAGAATCATACCTTACACAGAAAGTGGTCAGCATCCTGCCTACGCTGCCGATGTTGGTCATGGGGCAGGGTGTCAACATCTAATAATTTAAAGAGATAATCTTCAAGGTGGGGTCTTAAAGAATTAACATTGTGCAGAGAACTGATACTAAATGTGTTTTTTGTCTCAACATTGCCGCTGCACCACCATTTCCCAGCATTGAATATTCGACCTCGATAAAAACATCGCCTACACGGTTTGGAGGTAAACTACCTCATGCGCCTGTGCAGGGACCAAAGGCACGAAAAGAGCAGAAGAAGGATTCTAGGGGGACTGTACGTCTGACAGGAACTGCACATCTGGGCATGAGTGGAAGACCCCCAAGAACAAAGAAGCATGTGCTCTCTTGGGGGGCTTTTTCTTCTCCATCTCTCCTCCTTCCTGCCTCGTGTCTCTCCAAGACCCCAGCTTCAATGAAGACTGAGACGATTAAAGACCTCCAGTGGAGTCAGTGGACTATTATTGGACTCAGAGGGGTGGTAGCTAGTCTCTTCTTCTCTCTTCTCTTCTCTTCTCTTCTCTTCTCTTCTCTTCTCTTCTCTTCTCTTCTCTTCTCTTCTCTTCTCTATCTTCCCTCTCCTCTCCTCTCTTCCACTTTTCGTTTT
>KL289194.1:0-35958 GCA_000699545.1 Podiceps cristatus | reverse complement strand
TCCTTTCCTTTCCTTTCCTTTCCTTTCCTTTCCTTTCCTTTCCTTTCCTTTCCTTTCCTTTCCTTTCCTTTCCTTTCCTTTCCTTTCCTTTCCTCTCCTCTCCTCTCCTCTCCTCTCCTCTCCTCTCCTCTCCTCTCCTCTCCTCTCTTCTCTTCTCTTCTCTTCCAGCTTTCTCTTTTTCCCTTGTTCCTTTCCCCTTCACATTCCCTTCACCTTTCCCCACTTTTTCTCCCCTGTTTTTTGAAAATAGAGTTAAAATGTTGTACAATATTTGACCGCTTTTAGCGTCTTAATCTCGCCCTTGGGATCGTAACGAAACCCTCCCAATACCGGATCAGGACACATTGTCATTTTATTTTTATCTCTACAGTGTTCAAAAATGAGAGATTTTAATATTTCAGAGAGGTGCCAGGCTATATTTAATTTTTCACTCTTTCACAATGGTGTTATTCACTGGGGAGTGGGGCAGAAGCATGGTTTACATGGAAATCCATAGAGATGGACTTTGGTCCTAGACAGATAGATTTCTGTTTGAAATTACTAGTTCTTTGTTGAGTAAAAGGGAAAGTGTCCTGTCACTTCCTGGGAGCTTGACATGAGCTACTTAACTAAGAAAAACTTCTTTTTTGTTTATGTTCCTGAAAAATACAACAAAAAAAAGACATAAGGTATCATCAGACTGCTTGATAGGAACAAGTGCCACACACATTTTAAACCAAGGAAATCAAATGATTTCGTGCACATTCATAGTAACTGCACCTTTGTCTATATACTTAGCAGCCTGGCAGATGTCACAGTAGAGCTGAAGTTTCAGTTACAGGTGCAATCCTCTTTTAACATTACTCATGATGATCTCAGACAAAAAGAAATCTTTCAGCTTCACCATTCATCTCACCCATAAGGGATTATCTTTTCTTCTTACTTACTTTCCTTCTTTCTTTTTATTGAGGCTTTAGCAAAAGTCGTCCTTTTTTGAACTATGGTAGTAGGGAAAAAAATACACTTTTTCCACAGGTCACATTTAAGATTCTTAACGTTGTATAATTGATAAGTGACAAAGACTAGAGACTTGGCTTGTGGGAAAGAAAGTGAGGGCTAAAGTTTAAGAAGACTGATGTAATTTTCCAGAGTTGGGGTATCGGAATGCAGGTAGTCATAGATGCACTCTAGGATGTGTTTTATTTCACTGGAAAAGTTGTTTGGTATACTGCAAAACATATTTCTGTCTGTTCTACAGCAGCTTTGGACCATGCAATAACTGCTGTGACTTACAAACAGGTTTTTTTTTGGTTTTTTTTTTTTGTTTTTTTTTTTTTTTTTTTTTTTTTTTTCAGAAACTCATTTGTCCTATTTTCCCCTGCTGGAAGGAGACATAGTCTGGGAATTATATGTAACATTAAGATTGTTCATTTTATAGTTACTAAATTTAGGAAGGATTAAAAAACATCCTGATACTTTTACTCAATGATATATATAAATTTTTTCCTGAGATTTTTTTCTCCCCCATTATTAGATATAGTCTTCAATAGATCACCATGACACTATTATTAATGGCTACATTTGCAAAATCTCTGTACAGTTTTCTACCTGCACTGCTGCTGCTAAAAGTATTCAATGTTGGGTGAAAGGGGAAAATCAGTTGCTCAGCTGGTGAAATCTTCACCCACAATATGTCCACAGCAGACTTGCAAAACCAAATCTTACTCTTTGGTAAGGACGTTAGACTAAACATCTTGTCAAATGTATTGATGAGTTGTGTGTTAAGAAACACAATGATAGCAACTTGGACCCTACTTATAAGAGTAACAAGCCTGACAATACTGCTACACAGGCTAGCCAAAACATGAAGAGACTAGAAAACAAGAGATACGGAGCACAGGGTTATTTAGTTTTAATTTGTGTCACTGTAACTTAAAAAAAGCTGACTAGAAATGAGGGTGAATGTCTGGATCCTCTTACTTCTACAGATGTTCAGTTCTTTCTAATGTGTTCTCCAATGTATAGGCTATGTATTAATGTAAAGTCCTGTGTAAAAAAATAACATGAACGCATGTATTAAATCCTATACTCATTCATCTGAGTGGACAGCAACAAGAGTAAGCAGCAAAATTTGTGGGTTTTTTGACAGAAATTATATTGTTTTTCAGCCTGATCAGTCAGACAGGACTTGGATTTCCCACTGCTGCTCTTTCAAGTCAAAAATAGCCATTGTCTGAAGAAACTATAAGAAATGGAAAGTGCTCCTTGTGGTTTATACTCCGTGTAAAATCTGCCTCAACCATCCTAATCCCATCCTGCAGCCTGAGCTTAATGCAAGCAAACTGTGAGCATCAGAGAGACTGAGGATAGCAGACAGTATGTTACAACATGCCACGACAGCACTGTCTAGGCAGAGGCATCTTACCACTCTTCACTTCCCCTCTATTCGTTGCCCTCTATTCCAATAATATCTAGCATCCGCACACGATGACCTAGGGCAGCAATAACTTTAGTGAAGTTTCTAGAGCAAATCCCTGTCTTTCTCGTCTCTTTGGGCCTAGGCAGCTGTGATGAGATAGAAGAACAGCACAAGGAGGGGATTTTGATAAACTTGCCGGAATCCTCCAGTGTCAGCCCAGGATGCTGGTATTTTACTGCATGCTGGTGGGCCTTTAACATCATGGCAGTCACCACTGCCTCTCATGGGTGCAACTCTTTACCTGCCACGCAACACAAGTTTTTTGTCCTCTGATGAATGCGGACAGGTGTGCTGGGAAGCCCCAGGGTCACAGTTTGTAGGTTCACAATATCATTTGTCAGCTAGATGGGAAGATCTCCAGAAACCTTAGATCACATCTAGCACAAGATGGATTAAGGTAAAAATAAAAATGCAAACATTGATTCATGACATCCAAACCAGACAACACAGTTACAGATATTTATAAAACTCACAGATTAAGAAATGAAGGAAGATTATTCAATCTACAGTAAAGTTACATGAGAGTAGCATTCCTTCAGCCCTTAGGAGTGTCCTTTCTCATGAAAGTACTCCAGGTCTTTCAGCAAGAGCCCTCGGAGGGCTCACATGTGATCTAGATCTTTGCCACTTAGTTGGGAGTGACTCAGCATCAGCCTTGAAACTTCAGACTTGCAGTAATGGGGCAAGAGCAGCTAGGTGCCAGGGGACCGCAGGTCCATGGCTCATGCCTGCATCTGTCAGCTGCCACAGGACAAACCTGGAAAGGAACGGGATGGTCACCCTGTTGGAGGCTGAGTAGGTGCTTCCAGTGCTAACACCGGTGAATCTTGAAACAGGTGAATCACCTTAGCTGGGAAAGGACACAGTAAACTGCCAGATAGTCATAATGATGTAGCTATTACAGAAATAAAACCATCTATGGTAGAAAAAATTGCTTGGATACATGTTTAGACTTTTGGGATTCTTTGTTACGGGTATCAAAATTGAAACCCGAGAAGCTGAATTCTTGTTAGGCATTACACAGATAAAGAGAGATAGATGATTAGATTTAAGCCTTTGAGATAAACTCAAGAGTATTCTCAAGTTGGTTTTTGCTCTCTTGTAGCTAACCCACTTACTCTGCTAATCTGGGTGCTGTAATAAACAGATAACATGCTGCCCTAGAGTCTGATCTGCTAGGGGTATGGGAGTATGGGAGAGGGTTTTGTTGCTATTGTTTTATTTCCCTTATTAATTCATTTTATTTCTTTGGTTGCTCTGGCAAAATCTGATTGCATATTTCATAAATTACCATGCTTACGCAGGATCTGTCTCTAATATTTTCTGCTTCTCTGTCTTCTGTTTCCTTTTTTACAGGAAAATAGAGGGCATAGAGGAAAGAAAAACAGCAAGAGGTCTCAAAGTCCTTCTGTCTTCTCTGTGCAAGGACTTTGAAGTTGTTACTTCCACACCCAAAAGCGTGTGCCAAAACAGCATGATTTAGCCCATCAAATGCATGTTAATAGAGCCCCACACTCACTACATATGACACTAAAAGCAAGAGGGGATGACAGCCAAGCTGATGTTTTTGTATTTTTTCAGTGGTATGGCTTGTAAATTTCTTGGCAAGATGCATTGCCTCACCCTCCTCTAACCTCTGCTCCAAATTTATTCTGAAAGAGGTCCTGTCAAAAGCAGCATCTTCTTAATTTCTTTTGCCATCAAAGCAATCTCCAGAAGACAAATTGAACACCAACAAAAAAAACCCCAAGCCCATCAGTACTAAAAAAAATCAGAGGTGTGATTACATCACCAACAATCTGATCCATTTGATATTTAGAAACATTTATGGTCTTAGTGCTCACAAGGCCGTGACAGACTCCCATCAAAGCAGTGATGCCATGAAGTGCTTGTAAGTATGCTGTGCCTTACATACTCACAAGAGCAGAGTCCTGGGGTCGGTGGATGGTACGATGTGCAGATTGATGGAGATCTGATGTCCTTGAAGCCTGTGACCTTGCTTTGGAGGTGCTGGTTGTTTCACAGTCCAGAGAAACTAAAAGTGCCCTGCAACTTCCTCTTAAGAAGCCGAACAAAAAAAAAGGACATGCCAACTCGTGTGCAGCTCAGTGACCATCTTCTCATGATTTTTAGGAAAAACAAACAGCAGTAGCTATTTCAGTAGCTGAAGCAGTGCAAATTCTTTTTGTTTGTTTGTCTAAAACTGTCCTAGTTTAAAAGAAGGTTAAACAGTTCATATCCAACCAGGCAGTGCTCTTTTCGTGCATGAGAAACAGGTAACTGCCTGATGGAGATAGCTGAGGAAGTTGTGTGCTTTTCAGCCTCAAAACTATAAGCACTGAACCTTAAGGTACGCACATCCACAACATTAAAGACCAAGGTACTATCCTAAACAAATAAAGATGTAAAATGCCACTTGTGGCTACAGTTCTGTGTACTGAAACAGGGTAGTGCTGGGCAATGAGAGGAGAAACCACTAATGAGTGAATCTCATAAGAGCTGTTCAGGTAAGTAAAGATGATCTGACATGAATTCAATCATAACACTGTGAAAACCAGTCTTTCTTGGATTTTTTTTTTTTCCCTGTTGCTGTCTGGCTCAAGCATGAAAAAATGACAAGATCATTTGAGGGCTTTTCTCTCCATATCCAATCCTTTCTAAAATGTACCTTGAATTTATTCCAAATGACTACGGTGTTCAGGAACTGCAGTCATTCTGGTGCTTAGAATGGGATCAAGATCCCTAGACTGGGTGCTACATGCAGTCAAAGCTTTAGCAAGATTTTGAGCAGAAATTTCTCTCCAGCCCTTTTTATGAGTGACACTCATATATGCAGATGTTTTTTCCAGATTCAATTTAGACCACTCACAGTTTTCATAAGTACTTGAATTTAATTTCAAAATTTGGTATTGTCTGTTAACATTTAAATTACTGTGTACAAACATTAGTTCTAGGCAGCAACTAAATCTCACAGTTACAATTATACTCAAGTCTTGTATGCTGTATGTACTTACATTTGACATTCATTCAATTGAATTTCTTGCTGACTGGAGACGAGTGAAATTATTCTTATAGTCAATGGTATCATAAAGTCCCAAAGAGAGACTTCTGGAGTTCTGGTCTGTGTTCCCTATGCTAATTATGCATTCATGGCACAACACGTACAAGCTTCAGAGGCATATGCGTTGAATATGTAATAACAATTTTATTAAATTTACTAATGCTTGCCACAACCAGCTCTTACTAATGCAAGAGAGTGAGTGGGAGTTCTGCATGCTATGTGCTCATTATTTAATAAGCAGGTTGTACAGTACACAGGCTTGGAATATTAATGAATTTCTAAATATAAAATTCACATTCTTTTGAAATACAACATACAGACACACCACCACCAAGGATAAAACTGCAAAAAGCTGCAGAAAGGGATCAGTGTGACAGGAAGTGAGACTGGTATTGGCAAAAGGTGATTTGCACTGGATGATGAGAGTGTACCAAAGTATCAGCAGAAAAGAGAAAGCAAGGGTTTGGCTGGGACAAATGAGTACTATAGAAAGAAGTGTTTGGGGTGGAGGAAGGATAGTGATGGGAGCTGTGGCAATAACATAGATTACTACTGCAGATGAAAATCACATAGAGAAGTGGTGCATAGATGCTTCGCTCCTAAATCATATAGAGAGGGTGAGTGAGGTACAGTCATTGTGAATTGCCTTGCCACATGGTACAGCATCCCAAGAAGGGCTAAAGTATTCTCTTCTGTATGCACCAGGTAAGATGGTGCATTCAGGGTGCAATGCAATGCTGTTCTCATCCTTCTCATGAAAAAAGAAAAACAAGAAAAAGACTAGTGATATTTCAAAAGTGAGGCTGATTTCCTGATTCTGAGCCAGTGAATTACGAGCATTTCCTTGAAGCCAAAGAAATGTAAAAATTAAACTAAGGCAAGTCGGTCCTGTATAAAAGCAATACGGATGAGCTTGGGTGGGTTTGGTAGGCTCTTTCCAGAAAAGTAGTTTCACATGGCCTGTTATAAGGAAAGCCAGCCACACATCTAGGACAGAAGACAATTCTGTTAAGAGTTCAAAAGGACTAGAGAGATAAAGAATCTTAGTGCCATCATTTGATGTAGAGTACGTTTATACCTAAAGATGTACAAACAAGGAGTAAAGCCTCATAATTTTTCAGTAAAGTTCATTCAGGGAGGACACAGAAACAATGAAACCTATCAAACACAGGAAAAGATGTGAATTATAAAACAAAGCACCAACAAAGAAGAACCTCCCACATAACTGTGTTTTAGTTCTGGATAAAAAAGGCCTGGCTGAGTTTTGAGATATCACCATAAGGATGCAAGCTGTCACTAAAAGTGACAGTTAAATCCAATATACTGCTTCCTTAATATGGATTTAAGCTGTAACAGAAAACTGTTACAGCATTGCAGGAGCACACAGTACTGTTTCTGGTACTAAAAATGATTTCATAAGCCCTCCATCTTTTAAAGAACATGTTTTCTTTTCTGGAAGGAAAGTCTGCATAACCTGAAGCAGAGGAGCAGGGCGAATATTTGCAGGCAGTAACAGCTTTAACTGTGTTAGGTGTGTGCTGGATGCAGGGGCTGTGACATCTTTTTTGTTTCTGTTGTTTCTAACTGAGGAGTCAAATAATTCTTTTCATTTAGCTGGAATAAAACCCCCACCATCTTCAAAGGGATTTGTGATGCACATAGACCAAAGATGGATGCAGTTACTTGGCAACCTCCAGCACGATCATAGCAGCAACAAGATATATTCTTTACAGTCCCTGAAAAGTCAAGCCCTTGTTCTGGGACACAGAACAGCTTGCTTTGGTTGTTCTCACTCCAGCTGGCCTTTGTGCTCCAACTTGCTCTGGGCCTCTGTGCTGTAAAATTATTTCTTTCACAGGCCTGTGTGGCACATTTTTGAGAAAAACATCTTTGTCCATTACCTTCATGGAAATGCAGAGCCACAGCTCCTTTCTTTTGGCCCAAAGGTATCCCTTCTCAGAAGTCCATCCCTACAGACAGTAGGGATTCTGTAGATGAGACAGTAATTCTCTCTTCAGTGCAGGCAGAAATTTTACAAGAGCTTTATAGACTGTTAGCCTTAACTGGCTGGCATAAGAAATGAAGACATCCCAGATACAAAAGGTGAACTCTTGTTTGGTGTCATAAACCTCCTGGAGCTTCCGTTGCATCACTACCTTGAGGATACCAGGGTAGCCCTGGAAATGGGCTGCCCAGAGGCTGTGCTGCAGCTGGCCGACTGGAGCCCTGGGCACTGGCCGTGCATTCCCCTGCTCAGATGGGAACGGTGGGTGCTGTGGTGGGGATGCCATGGGGTGATGAGGGCTGTGGGCATCTGGGCATCCAGGAGCTCTCCTTGAGTGGCTGCCAGGAGCTGATGGCTCTGTGGTGGGCATTTTGGTGTACTCTAAAGTCATCTTCCGCTCACACTGAGAACTGGGCACAGCTCCCACAGAGAAGGCAGTCTGGTTTCCGACTGGCCTGCCATATCATGCTGCTGCAACACGCCGTGTGGTGCTCAGCTGCCTGAACCAGGCAGAGCCAGGGGAACACAGCTGACAGCTCCAGGGACGAGCACCAAGACCTGCCACCAGCACACTTCAAAGGAGGACCTAGCACCAGCCAAAGCCTTGCTTGGCTGTCCAGGCCTTATGCACACACTTGGCAGCAGTTCAGGCATGCACCAGGCTGGGCCAGACTCCACCAGTACCTGGGGATGAATATGGAGAACAACATGGTCACAGTTCATTACCCGGGTAAGTTGCAATGGACCTTGCCAGTGGTGCTCGCCCTGACAGTGCTCTGGCCAGACCAGCACTTGTGCCTTTGTACACTCCTCTGGGACCTCCCAGAGTGCTCCTTTCCACTGTTTCCCCTATTTTTTTTTTTGTCTATGCAGTATTACTGTTTTACACTTGTCACCAAGGACTTGGCTGTGTTGTCCCAGAACTCCATCAGGTCATTTCTGTTAAGGGATTTTGCTGTTAGAACATCACTCTGCAGCTGCCAAATACAGTTGTCTCAAGGCTTGTCTCCGCAGTGGGTGCTCTCGCTGTTGTCCATGCCTTACTTGCAGCCCTCCCCATAGGCTGGTTGCCTTGGCCAAAGCCAGACATTGGAGAGAATCCAGAGCATAGCAGAAGTATCAGTACCTTGACAGAAAGGGACTGGCTGCTGGCTGAGGGCACATCTGTCTCCAAAGCAGAGAAAAGTTGTTTCCTTCTGTGGGGGCAGATGTGCCTCCTATTTGGCAATGGTGACCAGCAAAGGAAGGAATAGACAGTGGGGAAAGGGCTAGCAGTGTATCGGGGACCAGTTAAAGGCACCTGGATCAGCAGCTCCTCAGCACCCAAATCCCATCTCCCGACGCTTGCTTGGGAACACAGCACTGGGACAAATCCTTACACTTGATGGTCCTGGTACTGGATTGGGATACCACATGCTGAAATTCTCAGTCAAACACTTGTTGGAAAGGATGGGGAAAGGGCAAGATGGGTGATGACACTGACATGACAAGTGCTATCCTAGCTGGGGGACACTAGATAAAGAAAACCTTTTTTTTCTTCTTTATAATCAATATACTCACTGGAATGCTATGCGTATTTCCAGAACTATAAACTATGTCAGAGGAGAGGACTGGAATGACAGCCTTAAACTGTTGTCTTAAAAAACACAAGTGAAACAGTAATGGATTTTTATCTTTATTTTTCTTTTCTTTCTTTTCTTTTCTTTTCATTTCTTTTCTTTCTTTCTTTTTTTCTTTTTTTTTTTTTTAGGAAAGGATTTTATTTTTGTGCCTCAACAGATGAAATTCATAACCTTGTTTCTGATAAGACAATTGAAACATAGAAATCAATTACAACAATGTGCTTTCAAGCTTTTATTTCTTCATTTAAATAACTGACAGTTCTGAAGGACACAGACAATAGGGCTGTAGCAGAACAGTGTTACAATTAAAGTCAATTTCTATGAAAAACAATTACAATACCTGTTGAAAATCCAGGAAGGGTTGATCTTTTGATCAAAACAGCCTGCACTTTAAGAAAGTATTTGTAACGAAATAAGGTGGTTTGTAGCTTTCCTTTTTGAACAAGGAGAGAGGAGAATCTTTGTGTTAAGACAGGATCTGGAGGGAGCATTTTATCACATTGAGAATATAATTTTCCGATCACAAGTACATCTCTTATCCATCTTTCTGACTTTTCATTCTTACACCATAAAGCCCGCCAGAGCAAAATTCTTGTGGTTTTTTGTTCTTTTTTTTTTTTTTTATTTATTTTTTTTTTTAATGCATCCTTTCCTCCTGTTTGCAGTGCTTTGGGATTCTGCTTCAGTATGTTAAGCCTTAAAGGACAAATTGATCTCTCATATGCCTGTTCATCTGCAGTTCTCTAAGATGGCATGCACATTCAGCAAGTACTCCCTCCAGTTCTCATTGACCTGAACACACGCTTCCCAGTGTCTTGAGTTGATGGTGGTCTTGAATGGCAAAATGGACGTACGCTGGTTAATCTCGTTCCCAACGACCAGTTGTTATTTTCAATCATGCCAGATAGGACCATACCTCAGAAATAGTTCCCCGTGACTGCTGGATGTGACGAAGTAACTATCTGTTAACTATCAAGTGTACTTTACTGACATTCACAACAAATTCTTCTGGCTTAGTGCTAACGGAGAAGCTGGGAATGGGGCAAATCCAAGTATTGGCTCCTGTATAAGCAAAACAATCTTGATTAAATGATGAAGATGAGGTTGGCCATGATTCAGTGTTGTGGTAAATAGAGTCAACAGAGTGTCAGGAAAAATTCCCTATGATAAACATTGACAGCAGAAATTTGAAAAGTGGATACTTGTTACTTTACCTATTAAAGAGTTGGAGAACCTGTGGGAATAATAGCTTTCTTTCAATAAACTTTGATTGGAGAGTAGAGAAACTATTTTTGGTAGTCTTCTAGAAGGACCAAATGGAAAAGTTTTTGTAGTAGTAGTAGTCTGAGTGCTTGGTGGGATACTTGACAACCAACAACTGATATGTGGTTTGCATTCATGTTGGCATCTCTCATCTAATCAAAGGTAAAGAGATAAATCTTCATTGAGTCTTTAGGAGATGAATCATGTTTTTCAAACATTGCAAAACCACTCATTAAATGAGGCATTAAGAGGTCCTTTCATGCAATATACCACTGAATTGCAAAAAAGACAGAGGCTGGTTTGTGTGCATCTTTCAGGACAATTTTCTTTCATATACTGCCACTGCTCTGGAAGAGCATCTATTCTACAGCTGTTGGAAATGCTGACTACAGGACAGACCACTGCTGTCACCACATTGCCATCATCTTCTGGAGCACTTTAGGCAGCAGGGGTTGCATTTCTTGAAAAAATATTTTCTTTGTCTAAAAAAGACTATTACTGCATACCAGCCTACATACAAAGTTATTCCTTATGCAGGGATGGCTGAACCATAACTCCTTGGCTTTATATTCCTTAGGGAAATGGCAGAATCTTCCTTTGGAAAGGTAAGTATTATTATTGTATTCTCCAGAGAGTTAGATGCTCAAGGATTTTGATTACAGTTCAGAAAAATCTGAGTTCCAGCCTTCTGCTTGTGTTACTAGCCAACAGCTATGCCTTTTCCCAGTCAGGCAATGCTGATCTGATATCTTTTAGCAAAATGACAGCCTGCCAAACTCATGAAAGCCAACACAAGATTCCATAAGGCCCATTAAAATGCAAGATTTTGTATAAGTCAGAGGGCTGTATTACCTCTAACCCATTTGCATGGCATGATTGTTCTATGTAAAAGCAAAGCATCTGCAGTACATTAGAACTGATGCACTGCACAGATGCACCAAAGGTTGGTAGCTTTTTAAGATGAGATGTTGTTTGTTTTCAGTGATAGCAATACTTTACATAATGGATGTAATCTATTAGTCTTTGTACATACAGCAAAGAGCTCTCGTAACAAAAGTAATAGATTAAATTTATTGTCATTGTCTTCCTATAATAAAATAAGTGTGCTCTCCATCAGTTGTGCTTTTGAGTTATACAAATAGCAAAGTTATTGGAAAATAGCTCAGAAAAATATAACTTCCACTTAGGGACTGATGAGGTAAATAAGATCTTCCAGCTGGTGATTACAGCTTTAACTAGCTGAATGTATCCCCTAGCTGTTAATTAATAAACCAGCTCCTGTAAACCCAAATAATTTCAAAGTTACTTAGACAAGGTGCTAAGTAACAGTGAAATATATTTTTTTACTCAAGTTCTAATTTCTTTTCTTCTCTACTATCCAATCCTGTATTTTATTAACTTCTTACTGTATTAAGTTTCCCCTTGATTACTAAGGTTGAAACTTATCCTTCCAAGAACAGAGGTGAAATAAGGCTTTCCATGGGGAATCTCCTATATCTAGGAAAGAAGGAATTTAGACCAAATCTCCCAGCCTGCTGCCAAGTCTGTAGACAGAAAGGTCAAGTCTTTTGCAATAACTCTGTATTTCTTAATCTAGTAGTTTCAGATTTATTTGTGCTTTCCCAGCATGAATTACCAGCCTCTCCCCCAGTGCAGATAGTACAGGAGATGAATAAAGCCCTTTTTTATAACGTGTCATCTACAGCTGTATGTGGGAAGGTTTTATGGTGCAGAAAATTCACTGTGAGCATTCCTCCATGTGAGAATAACTCAGTGTCTGTGAACTGAGTTTATTAGTTTGTAAATAGTGTGATTTCCCATTTCCCCCTACCTTTTTCGAATACAAAAATGCTAAACCAAGGCATTTCTTAAAACAAATTTCAGATGCCAAGATTTGTTTATTTAAATGTTCCTGTGGTATCCAATATAGGGCTACTAACTGTAAGACAAATCTTCTAGAGTGTAAAAATATAAATATTCTCAAAAATTTATGAAAGTGACTGTGCTTTAGAAAATTTTGGATGCATTTTAAAATCTGAAGTGGTATTTGTCTGTTAAGAATTATTTATAGATATTACATTTTTTCTATGAAAGTGCAGATCTGGAGAGCACAATTTTTCTTTTTGGACCCTAACCTTAATGTGGAATATTTTACCAAATTTGTCAGTGATTGCCTGATGTGATGGTGTTTCTCTCTACCTGGTTATCATGGAGAAAACTAGTAGTTTCTTCTCCCATAAGAATGGGAAATTACTCATTAGATCCTGTGAAGAGGTTCCTCCTCTTGAGATAGGGTCAAGTAGTCCAAAAAAATAATTTGAATTGCATAAAAAAAATCTAAAGCTTAGGGTAGAGGAACCTTTTGAGGAAATAAACTCAATGTTCTTTGCAAATTCTATGTTCTCAATGCAGTGGTAGGAGCAATAACTCTTTTTGTCATGTCATACTGAAGGCAGTATTGCAGTACTGCAGACTGTCAATCAGACTACCAAATTATAGGAAAATAAAAGAACATGAAAATAAAGCAGATTCTTAACATAAGCTATAGTTACATTTAGACCACAGATTCATTGCATTTGACATTCTGCTGCAGAGGAGGGTACAGCAGTGCAAGTCAGCCAAAACCTTTTGGAGGTGTCAAAAGCAAATGCAGAAGGATAAGGCAGATTTCAGGAGGCAGAGGAGAGCTCAGGTTCTGCCCCCATCTGTCTCTGCTCCCAGCAATCCAGCAGGATTTCAACCTGCTTCTTCCTTTCCTGAGGTAGAAATAACAACTTTGTTTTCCCCTTTCAGTGAATAGGACCCTGGTTTAGGGGATAATGGGTTCATGGCTGATAAATATTATTTCAGATGATCCCAGAAAGCTTAAGCAAAATTCTCTGTTGGCAAAAGTACCCAGCTGTGGGAGGATGGGAGCAGCAATAGCTTAGGTTACGGCCTGTGTCCTTCTTCAAAGCTGATCTCTGCCATAGGTTTGGTGGGTTGTGGTAAGCCTCAGGGGTCTGGAATTAGTTACAAGCTCAACAGAATCTAATTTCCATCACTTAATTTTCCCAGTGCAGTTGCAGTGGATTTGAATACTGGTGATTTCCTTAGAAACTGTATTTCAGATTCAGATTCTCAGTACTGGTTACTTTCCAAGTGACATACAGCTGGTGAAATCTATAGTTCTGCTGTGCTTTCTGCGGTGGTTGTACATGGCAGGATTTTTTCTTCCAGCATTTACCTCATGGGTATCCCCATCAATTACTTGTACACACCATGCAACTGAAAGTGAGGGAACAGGCTGACCGATACTTTGCATGGAGAATAAATCCCAAAACACATCTGAATGTGACCTAGGTTTTTCTTTGTGTCTGAGGGCTCTATGCAATGAAGGAGAAGTGAAACTAAGTAGAGGAAAATTACCCGCCAGAATCTTCTTTTTCTCATTGTAATGGTTTATATTCTCAGTTCAAGAGTGGTGGGTCTGAGCAGATTACTTATTGTGAAGACTTGGCACTAAGGACCTCAGGTCTGATGCTGAGAAAACTGTATTTTCGCATCTTAGTTTCCTCCACTACCCCTTGAAAAAAAAGTGATCAGCTACAATAGGGGAAACAATGTAATTTTTTTCATTTTTTCCAGTAAATTTTGCCACTCCACGGATTTTTTTATTTGGGTTTCATTTTGGATAAGTATGATACACATCATGACATAAGCCCTAAAGTAACTTTAAAAATGACATTCAGGACAATTGTCTCGACAAACAAAGCTTTTTTTTTTTTTTGCTTTTTTTTTTTTTTTCCTTTTTTTTTCCATTATATTAGCATATTTTGCTCAAACATGAAGTGAACTAATGAACAAACCCGACCTTTCATGTGCTTCATGGATCATAACAGCAAGGCTGTTTCATTTCCCATCCATACTCATGATCATATATATTAAAATAAATTACAACACATTTTTTCTGGTTAACCTTGTT
This sequence comes from Podiceps cristatus, assembly GCA_000699545.1. NCBI lineage: Eukaryota > Metazoa > Chordata > Aves > Podicipediformes > Podicipedidae > Podiceps > Podiceps cristatus. Next base: position 21,585 of record KL289194.1, on the reverse strand, counting down.
ACCTTTTTAAAAACAATATACATTTAATACTTTAAGTAAGAAAAGAACAAAACAAATATAACTTTTTTCTTAGCACACACAAACATATACATATGAACTACATGTGCTTGCAAATAGATTTCATTAAGTGTGATGGTATTTTAATATATATGTACTATGGCATTCCCTCCCCGACCAATGAGAGACTTGCTAGGATATGTACTTGTCCAGAAGCCAATTTCCTACAGTATGGCTGTAAGCTCACCAGATCAGGGTTGTCATTTACTTTCTACTAATACAGTGCCCAGTGTAATGAAGCTAAAGTGTCATTTGCTTTTAGGTATCAAAATGGCATGAATAAATTCTTTAGGAAGCAATAATATTTTGTTTTCTGAAAGATCAAAATTATTAACATGTGTACAAGTTGACAACCTTCTTCACAGCTGCCTTGAAATTTCAAGCTATTGTTCTTGGCTTATGTGTGAGGAGATAGTGTTGTTAACTTGCAAATAACACACAGAAATAGGCAGACTTCTTTAAGGTTACAGATTTTCTTTTTCTTTTGCCCTTTTTCCTTTCTTCCCAGAGTCTGCATTTTCATATTTTCCAGATCATTTAGCAGCGGTAAATATTAAAGCAATTCAGAATAGAAAGTATGCCACAAGGTGAGGAATAATTAAAATGTAAGTTTGCTTATTTTCCACTATAGCCCGCGTAGTAGAAAGCAAAAAACCTAGATTCCTTAATCAAATTTCTAGTGTAACCAAGGAGTAACAGAATGGTGTCAAGAGGTTTTCTCCTCATTTATATTGCCTGACAAGAGTAGGAAATCTGTTTTCAGTCTCTTGCTTCAACACTTCTACTTTATGACAATTTTGGTGCCAGTTTGAATAAATACAAGTAATGGAATTATAAGGTGAAAGTCTGTTCTTTTGTACTCTTCTATGAGTTATTTGAATATGAAGGACAAGGTATTCTTAAAGTTGAAATAATATGGAACATTTTCTTGACTAAGCCAGCCCTTTCCTTATTCTGCTGAGGCTATAAATACAGATTTTTATTTCCAGCTGGCCTTCTATCTAACCACCTGCTTCTAGTAAAGAAAAAAAAAAAAGACTCAGACTCATTCAACCTGCAGATTGCTTTTGGCATGTGACTCTCTCAGTAGCAAGAACCTCATATAAGCTGGTTTATTTTATTTGCAGGATGAGGTTTACTCGAGCTTCTTCTTCCTTTTTTATTTTTATTTTTGTCTTGAAGAGGGTTTAAGATCCTGCTTTGAGATCTAGATTCCAAAAACCACATGATCATGCAGTGAAACTAAAGCAAATCCAGAGATCTTCATTTGGCATCACAGTCATTTGAGAAGGGAAGAGGGCAGAGCTAGGAGACAGACAAATGGAGCATGTATCACTGAACCACCTGGCTATCATTCTTCTCGGCTGCCAAGGGAAATTGAGTTTGTAATCTTTATTACAGGTGATAGGATCAGGGCATCCAAATTGCTTAGCTAACTTGAAAAATCTCATTCATTGTTTCAGGGATTCTCCAGCAATCAGGCCTTTTGCCTTTTCCAAAGATGTTCCTTTAACTCATCCAGGCACAATTAACTTATAAATTACTGAACGAAAGATTTCTTTAGTTCTTGTTTCTTAGTTCTTTTTAGCACAAAGAGCAATCACCTGGGATACTGAAATGAGGTCAGAAAGCGTGTATCCAGTGTTTTCCCACATGTTGTTTTATGGCAAAACAAACTATAGATTAGCTGCAGCAGACTGGGATTTCTAAGATACTGCTGCTGTGCTGGTTCTTTATTTGTGAAGACCAGAGTTCAGGGAGGAGGGGCAGCTTGACCATGGGCTCCTTTCCCTGCTACTCCATGTCAAGCCACATTGTGAACTGAGAGGATGGGAACGGACAGAGCAGTTGTCATGCTAGCCCCAGGTAGACTAGGATCATTCAGGGGGGAAAGATAATTAGCAAACTGGCCAGAATAGGCTTCCCCTTCCTCACTTGCTGGATGTTTCATTGTTGGCAATGGAGGTGGAACAGACTGTAGCTTATTTACACAAATGGTACCCTCTTTGAAGAAAAACAAGAAAGGATCGTACATTTTATTACTGGCTAACTTTTTTTCAGAGGATGCAGGAGTGGATGAGGCAACATAACTGTATGACCGCAGTTTCTTATCTGTCTTTGCTAGAAATCTACTGTTGTCCTTGGGCAGCCAGAAGCTGCTTTCTCTACTGGATTTTCAACCACTGCTTTGTCTGTTTACAGGTTAAGTGTGAGCTTCTGGCATTCACACATCCCGAAGTTGTTTTTAGAGAAAAGTCCAATATCTAAACCAGATTATCTAGGCATGGTGTCTATTTCTACATATCTTTGATGTGATTCAGTTGCAACATGACCTACATTCCAGTTTCTTCACACCATTTATTTTTTTCCTATCACAAGGTTTAGATAAGACCTTCCATTAAATTATTAAAGTTCATGTCTTACTGTGCCTCATGTGCCTCAACTACAGTTTGTGGTATTGAGGGTGTAATGTGGCTTGCTTTCTTAGTTTTCTTTATGGTGGTATAATTGTTACCATCACAGGTGATACCATACAATGATGCAAGAAATAAGGAAAAAAAGATAGCTACCATTCACGTAAATACCTTGAATGGCAATGTGACAATGACGTCAACTTAGTTAAAAAAAGGTTTAGTTAAAAAAAAATACCTAGCGACATCAGCTTATATCAACATTTCTCTAGAGGATCAGAATCTCCTGGTTGATTTCAGTCATATCTGGAGCTGTTGGCACTGGGACCATGTGTGAATAGTGAGAGAGGGGGGAACAGAGGGTAAAAGCAGTCTCCCAGTCTTAATCTAACTTAGCAGATGTTGCGGACAAAGCCTTTCTGAAAAGAATACTGCCAAGTTAATAAGAAAGGAAGATGGGGAAAAAAAAAGAGAACCATCTTAAAACATAAAAATAAGGTTGAGCTGTGGCGCCGCTTAGTCTTTATCCATCCTTATATCCTTGCAAACTCTTTTCTTGATACATTGCTGATGTGTCCTCTCTAACTCAGTCATGGGAAGTCTAAGCACTTGTACATTCATCTGTTATGAAAGAAGATTACCGGTCTGTGGAAGCAGACTTCAAAACATATTTGTGGGAGGCTCAGCACTGCTCTTGCAGGAATTATTGACAAGGGTACTGTGGTACCTGCTTTCTCAACTCAAAATCTGCTGAATTTGACATTTTCCATTTTCTCCTTTTCCGCAGAACTATTGCTGCTCCTCAGAGTCTTGTTGCACTAACTGCCAGGTAAGTTCAGGCTTGGCCTTTTGCCAGCGGTGGGCGGCAGCCCTTATACAAGTTGGAGGTAGGGAAAAAACCTTACGTCCCTCTTTTAGTGGAAGGTATACACATGACAGAGGAGCCATGAGGGTCAGATGCCTCCTCATAGCCCAGTTCTTTTTCTCCCCTGCAGTGAGAAAAAATGATGTGCCTCCTTGATCTCTAGCAGAGGAGGAGTGACTCCTTCAGGAGGCAGGATAGGCATTCAGCCACTCTGTGCTTAAAAGAATTGTGAAAAATGTGCTTGTATAGGTCTGACCCTCACACTGTATTCCTTGTTAACCCAAAAAAGCCACGGTGAGCGTGTGTCCCACAAATACATATAAAGAAGACTATGAGGAGCTAGAGAAAAGCTTGTCTCTGAGTCTTGCTGTCCTCACTTCTGTTAAGAGATGCCATATGCCTTGCCAAGTCCACGGTGAAATAAGTAGGCTGCAGAAAGTAGAACATTGCTAGAGGCAGGGTGCAAACACTGATTCTTAAAAACTGAATACTGACTGAACTCAAGGTGATACACACAAACCTGACAGCTCTGAAGGTGGTGCTCAGCAAGAGCAAGTGGTGATTTTCATCACTAGCACACATTTCACATAGGTAACTAAGCACATTACTGCTCAGAAATCCTTACAGTGCACTAAGAATGCAATTACTTTTTAGAGTAATTCTAAGGGAATAGGGTAATTCAGCAATCCATAATTAATCCTAAAAGCAAATTTTTCTAGGTTTTTTTTTTTTTTTAGATTTTAAAAAATTGTGTCATTTAATATGAAGCAATCACCTGCAACTGTCTAGAATGTAGGAGAATTTTTGCTTCTAACATAGATTTTAACATTTAACATGAAATGACTGCAGGGGCAATAGATTACTAGTTGAAAAAATGACAATTACAAGGGAAAGGCACATGCAAATATCTTCAATGGGCAGTTCAGAAACACTTTGTTTTATCCCCATTTGTTTCTTTAACTGCCCACATTAAGGTACAATAGAATTTTGGACTTCAGTGCGGTGGTTATTATATCAGCAAAAATAATTTCCCTGGTGTTAGAATTTAGTCAGGGGTTATTCCATTTCATTAATGTTCTGCAAACTGTCATAGAACAAAGAGGATTAGTCTCAAGCATCTCCATAAATCTCCAACTATCTCTTTCAGAGCATAAAAAAAAGGAAGCAAGAAAACCCAACTCTAAACTTAAAATGAACTAAAGTGAAGAAAATTCTAGCAACTCTTGCATCCTCCTCAGTTTGGTGACCTAAAATGGAGCAACAATGCAACCAAAGATCAACCACTAAGAAAAGGGATTCTCAAAACTGCCTAGCCTTGGGTCTTACAGGTATGTTAGGGTACACCTGGGGAGTGCAGCTGGATTTTAAAGCTTTTGGCACATTTCCCTTGATAGGAGCGGGATTTTTTAACCTGCTTAGAAAATCTCTGCCAAAGAATGTGGATGCTAATTTTAGATGCACCTACATCCCATTATAGGTCAGCCTGACTTTGGTTTCAAAGTGCTGAAATCTAATTTTAAGATTGGACACAGGCTTTTAAATTGTATTTATCTGAATGATCTGTCTTATAATATTTTCATATTCATTTTGGCTAAACAAGTACATAGTCATTATAATCCTTACTCCAGGTTATGCCAATCATGTATAAATTGCATTTGTGATCAACCACTTAGCAACAAACCTATGGCTCATAATTGCTGGAAAATTGAGAGGTGGCAGAACAACTCTGTATCTTCTCACTGCTGAGAATTTAAAATAAGAACAGTGGTTATCAACGACAAAGAATAAAGTTTCAGTTCTGAGCCTTTTGAGGATTTGTTTAGAGGCATAAAATAAAAAATGGTTACTTGTACTGAACTAACATTCCACTTCTCTCTTCTCTCCTTTAAAAAAGCTTCCTAAAACCTGGAAAAAACTTGCCCCTCTTGCTCTAAGATACTGCCCCTGAAAGAAAATAACCACATAGTTATTAAAATGGCATCAAGAATAGCTAAGTAATCTGTTCTTGGAAATTAGCTTTGCGTTTATGTGTTATCTACAAATATACAAGATGAGAATGACAGTGGCTAGAGGTTCATTATATCTGGCAGTATGTTAGCCTTTTTGAGGCTATCATGTTTTAAACATTATTTTAGTAGCGTAATCCCCATACTATGCATGGACAACCATAGTTTACTTGGCATTGGAGAAGAGTTCGTTCCTAGTAGCAGAGATTTTGTATGTTTTAATTCACTTGTGTAAATATTAAGATGACCATATATCCCAAGGAGTATGCAGAATGCATTACGTTCTTTCTTTTTGTCCAGTACACATTAATGTTTTAACAGAAGCTTTGAAATTAAAATTGTGACTAACAAAACTAGCTCTCTCTTCAAGGTAGAACTCAGCTCCTCTATGCCAGCAATGTCTAGTGGGTTGCCTTCCCTGGGTATGATCCAGGGCTACGTTACAGTAAACTGGTCCAGTGTGATATCACAGGTATAAAAAATATTCCATTCTGTATCAAAACTAGGCACATGCCTTATATTTATATGAAGAGAAGATCAACAGAGCTGAGCATTTTTGCTCTGAACTATTCATCTCTGGCCTTCTACATGAGGAGAAAAATATCTTATGTTTTTTCTAATTGGTAACTACAAGAGTCTAATTTGGGTTAGATGGTAGTTAAAAGGAGGGTGACATCACACTTGGGTCAGTATTGGTGGATATCTAAAAGCACAACCTCTCATTTGTATTGCTTTAAAATGTACACAGTATAGATGTAGATTAAAAAAAACTACCAATTTTTTTGTGGTGTTGAACCAACTAGAAGGGATGATGCAAGGTTTTACCAAATGAGATCTATAGATACAAATTTCACTGTAGAGTATGTTTCAGACAAATGTGTCTTTTTCTTTAAGTATGTAAATCCTACACTGTAGGCTTTTTTTTTTTTTTTTTTTTTTTTTTTCTTTTTGTAGTGGTAGAAAATGCTGAACAATTGTCCATGAGCATGAGCCAGCGGTTCATTGCTGATATCCCCAGAATGCCAATATTTGCAATGCAAACAGTTAGTACAATTTACCAGTTCTATGAAAGGCCCTGACATATCTGCCTCAAGGTCTGGAGGCTCTGCTGTATACCACAAACAGTCTTTCCATTTTCATGTAACCTTTTGATACAGTGACAGCTGCATTAAGCTGCTTCTGCCTAGCAATTCCACATGCCAGGCTGGTTTAATTGGTTTTAATGCCACAGAAAAAGCACTGCTAGCAGAATACCATCAAATCATTTTCATATTGAACCTTCGTGGTCCAGCAACCTCCCCTTCAACCACAGCACCATTGTTTTTGCGAGGGACATATTCAAGGTCAATGCTGGTTTTGTGTTTGCCTTTCCCTCGGCTCCACACAAAAAGAAGGAGGAAACAAAATAAAACCACTCCAAGGAATGTGAAACAGCCCATAGCTGTGGACACCAATATTGTCTTAAGGTCCAGAGAGAAGGTGTTCGCATTAGTTCCATTGGAACTTGTGTCATTGGAGTCTGTCATATACATAGGGGTCCTGTTGGCGTAAAGGAAACGGTCTGAAGTAAACCCCTTTACCGTAAGGGAGGCTGAATAGGTATCGTTCCCAGCTGCGTTACTTGCAATACAAACATAGATCCCAGTGTCCTGGTCTTGAGCAAATCGGATCTCCAGGGTGCCGTCTCCCAGCACAGTGGCTCTTCCGTTTGATTTAGTTGTGATCAGCCTCCGACGTGGGGTAACCCAGGATATGGCAGGCTGCGGATCCCCGTCAGCATTGCACATCAACTGCACTGTCTGCCCTTCCTCCACTACCAGGTATTGCAACTTCTTGTCTTGTATCTTGGGCTTCTTACAGGTGAAGTAAAAGGAAAGAGCCGTGCTGTGAAAGTCTTTGAATGACCTCTCTTTGACACTGTCTGGGCCAGCACACATCGGTGGCTGGCCTCCAAACTGCAAAGTGGGCTGCCTCTGTAAAATCCAAAGGAGGCGGCAGTCACAGGCCAGAGGATTGTTGTTGATGCAGAGGACCTCAAGGCTTTTGGGGGAGTGGAATACATTCTCTTCTAGGGTTTCTAGCAAGTTTTGGGACACATTAAGCACACGTAGGAATCGGAGCCCTTGGAAAGCATGTGATTCAATGGTACGAAGCTGGGCCCCCACCATGTGGAGTTCCTGCAGGCGCACTAAATCTGAAAGCATGCCTGTTTCAATGGTGCTGATAGGGTTATAAGAGAGGTTTAGATGTGTCAGGTAAACCAGATGTTTAAAAGCAGAGTAAGGTACTACAGACAGGTTGGTGTTGGTGATGGAGAGAGAAGTAAGGTTGAGACCATACAGACTGTTGGCAGGTAGCATGTCCAGGAGGGGCCAGGTGTCTATCTCTAGGTCTTTCAGGCGAAACAGTCTTTTAAAGGCATACGCAGGCAAAGCATTAATGTTGAGCTGTTTCAGATGCAGACTGATGAGGTTGTGGAGGTGAGAAAGAGCTTCTGTTGGTACAGCTGTGAGGTTGCATCTCTCCAGGGTGAGCTGCTCCAGGCTAAGCAGTCCGCTAAAGGCCCTGTGTGAAATATAAACCAAATCATTGTCCCCAACCTCCAGGGATTTTAGGTTATGCAGATCTTGGAACATGTAGTCCAGCAAAATGACAATCTTGTTTTCACTTATGTCGAGCTTTGTTAAGTTTGACAACCCAGTGAACACCCCAAGGGGGACCAGCTTCAGACGGTTTCCTTTCAGCCTCAGGGAGCGCAAGTTGAAGAGATTGTTAAAGGCTCCAGGCTCCACATTGGCAACTATATTGTCACTGAGGTCAATCTCCTCCAGCAAAGGGTACGACGTTGCTCTTCAGTCGGTTCTTGCTGAGGTCCAAGATTTTGGTCTCAATGGGAATGCCCTCCGGGATGGACATCAGACGCCTTCGGTGACAGCTGACGGACTTGTTCTGTGCTGAGCACTCACAGCGGGCTGGGCAGCCTATGGTAGGGCCCATGAAGACTAGCAGCACAGCCAGACCCAGGAACGGCTGCCAGCATGATACAGCTGTGTGACGCATGACTCCACTGATCTGGTCTAACCCTCTGTCACGGGCCTGTGGGGATGAGGATGGGAAAAGGGAGAAGTTAAGTCTGCAGCAATAGGAGATCTCTGCCAATTTTACAGTACCATTTCAAAGCAGGCACGTATGATTCTATTTGAAAAAACCCAATAAAACCTATTGCAAATGACAAAAGCAACAAAAAAGCAGATTTCCTTCACTATCTTTGGGCTTGTCGAAGGATCTGTTTACCCAGCATTTCCCCATCAGGCATCAGAGGAGACAGAACAACTTTTCCTACTGCAAATAGTACAGGAGGTTAGGTTTTATTCTTTTATCACTCTCAGTGGGTCTCCTCAAGACAGTGGTATAACTATTTCAGAGATAAACACCATACACTCTGCAAACAGGGCTAATCACCTTTGTGGTAAGCTTTGGGCCTCTGTGAGGTGATACGAAACTAGGCTTTTGCCTTTCCTGTTCACATCAATGTTTTAAGGCAAACCTTAATGATGTATTATCTTCAAGAAAAGGTGCTCCTTGACAATGAAAAGATTCCTTTTAACATTTATTACATATATTATGGCTATAAATAGATGGAGCTTGTTCACACATACACTTACACAATGGCTCAGATGCGGAAGGAAGAACTGGTGCATCTCTGATTAGAATTTGTATTGAGGATGAATTGATGCTTTGCTTTTATTGCAAAATAGATTTTATGTGATTTTTAGAACCAAAGACCTGAGAAGGATTTACAGAATACATCTTTGTACTTTCAAGACATGTAAACTATGTCTGAGGGAGAGAAAAACAAGATAAGATGAGCTGGCTGTGTTTAAGCAGCACAATTCCAAAGAAGCACAACAGATTCACAGTTACTAAGAGATTTATTCGTTCCTGCCTTCAGGCTAAAACTGAGTAAAGTGGAAGACAAGATAACCTCTTTTAAATTAACTACCTTTCTCCAAAGGCTGTACTTTAAACCATCACCAAAGGCAAGAGACTTTTTCAAGGGTAGCTACTAAACAAAGACACTCAATAACCTATTTCAAAAGAAAGAAAAAAAAAAAAGTAGGTTCTCATCAAAGGAAGGTGTGTCTGAGACACTTGCAGAGTAAGGCATACTGCAGGCAAGGACTATGGGTGGAAGTGCTTTAGACCCTGCGGTACAGCAAACTTGATGAGGCCAAGTGGTAGTGTTGAGAGTCAGGCTTTATAACATTAATAAACCTTATAAGATGCCTCAGGCCTTGTGAGGCCTTTTCCAGATCGGTTAATTTGGGCTTAATTTTAGTTGTACTTGTAAAATTATTTACATAACTCATGCCTGTAACTTCCTCTCAGGTCTGGACAGATGGGTATTGCCCAGCTACTCCTACCCATAATGACAAAATTACCCAATGGCCAGGCATTCACTGTCTGACCTACATCCTTGGGCTTTGGGAATCATCTGGCTAGTGCTTAATAAGTTTTCAACTTAAATTTGAGTCAAGTTTTATTTGTGTGCAATCGTGTGGTTTGTATCATAAAAGAAATCCTCATGTACACAGAGAAGGTTTCATAGATTTAAACAATTATGGTATAACTAAATATAAGATCCTATCAGACAGTTATTTTAGCAAATAAGCTGTTCTAAGCACAAAAAATAATACTGAGTAAACCCTATACTGATGAAGAAGAAACTCACACCAGTAACTGCTGCAACACTGTACTTCCCCAGTGAACAATTTGGGATGTGATAACTCACCAAATCATCCTGCCTGAGAGAGGAGGGTTGCCCTCTCAGACTGAAGATGATCAGAAGGGTGAGGATTCAACATATGAGAAAAAGAGCAGATACTTGGATCTACTGATCTTATTGTATCATTAACAATCCTCAACAGAAACTGGGTGGTTTGGATTGTATTAGAATTATTGTAACTGGACTAAGTAATAAACAGCTATTTGTTGTGCTTTGACTGGTAAAAACTTAATTGAGTGAAGAATAAATTCTCTTGGAGTTGCATATAAATTGTGTTCTTTGACTGACTATAAGTGAATGGTAGATGTATTAGTCCTCTCATAACTCTGTGGAAGAATCTCATCCTCGACTGACATGGCTGCTTCTTTCCACTCTGATGCTTTATGCAGAGACTAGTAATACGAGGCAAATCGCGTGCTGTTTTCGTGATGTAATCTGAAGACCTGGCTGGAGACTATTCTTTATTATACAACCTATAAAAGCACATTTCAACTTTGTCCTAGAAGGACAACCTGCTGATATTCATTTAATTTCCCCTTTAAGTTGTAGTCTTGCAAGTAACCATTGCTAGTTATGTCCAGCTGTGACAAAGGTTTTCAGAGATAAACTTCACTTCATTAGGCACTAAGGTAAAACTGGAAATCTATAGCAGTCTGTGAGTTAGGTGTTTGCAATGAATTCAGATCAAAGGGGCTTTCAGGTGCTCTGATCATTATTTTCAGAGCTCAGTCTGTGAGGTTAGCGCTTTCGTACTCATACTTCTAGCATGCAGGGAATTCATTTCCTACCATATTCACCTAATGTACAAAGCACAAAGTAAACAGGTTCAGTAGAAGACAAGCACCCCTGGAGTGTTCATTTTAGATAGCAAAAATATGAATTGCTTTTTGCAGCTATCCAAGCCACCTGGTAACTTAAAACTTCTGAGGAGTATAAAGTAGAAGATGGGCAGTATAAAAGATGATAAAAGGATTTTTTTGACTGTGCCTGGATTAAAGAAAAGTAGTGTTAATAAAGCACTTCAAACATTAACAGTTGCCTTCTGTAAGAGCACGTGCACACAGAAGAAGATGGATTGTCTATAAGGGTGAATGCATATGTGTGTATGCACTTACAGGCAACAAGATTCAGAACTGAGATTTAAGATGGAGTAAATTACAGATCAATAAGGAAAAATAATAAATTATATTCAATCCAAGTCAGAAAAACAAAGATTACTTGGATCAATGAGTACAGGTTAGAAGAAAACATAAATTAGATGGATTATTTCAATTTATAATGACCCAGATGATATTACCATGCTTTCTGCTAATCACAGCTGTGACTACACCCTTAGCTTTGAACTGCTTTATGCAAAAATGACTTTATCTTCATTATGAAAAAACCCATAACCTTATGTCATTGTACAATGAACAAAAAGTAAAAAGGTCTAGCAAAGAAAATATGGGCAACGTAAGGATTTCTGACTGTTTGCAGGACAAGGTGAACGTTGGGAGAAAGTTACAGTGAACTTTGATCTGCTATTGCATATGGTCCAGTTTGCATTTAAAAAATGTGAAGCTGTATTTTCAGGACATGTTCACTAACATCACTAACAGGGCCTCACTTGGGCCTTTAGTGCGAGAACATCTCGAAAGGGTACATCTTCATCCCTAATGTATATTTTGTGTTAGTGTAATCACCATTGGTTATTATTATACATTCATTAAATAACTGTGCTACTATTTAAAAATCCAAATGAAACTATACTATTAAAAGGTATTTTTCACATTTCTTTAGTCTTCTGGATAATAATTAATTGGCAACCTCACCAGCACTGTGCTGAACTATCAGTGTCACTGTTCAACACAATGTTTTTTTTCCTGCTTAACAACCAGCACCTACATATTTTATCCCTTGTCAGTGTAGGAATTCCCTCTAAACATCTGCAGGATTACCTCATTATCCTTCTTTGCATCCCTCTGTACAACTTTTCTTCACCATGATACATACAAGAAAATAAAGTGCATGCATAAAAGTATACCTATATACATGCATGTAAGCTAAAAGTGTCATCTTTTTGCTCTGTGATTGTAATATGCCTTGCGCTGTGGAGTACTCTAAAATTATAGTTTGTTAGCACAAAAATTCCAATAAAATAATAAATAATTATGAAACGACAGTTTTTATATGCCTGAATGAAGATAGGAATATGTAAAATTGGTTTCCCGACCTTTCTGGGGTATTTATCACACTTTGATACACTCTGGGAAATGAAATATATCAAGGAATTCCTTATTTAAAAATGAAAATTAACTAACTACCTCCTTTTTGTCTTTCTCTGGCTATGTTTCTTAAGTCCAAAGTCAAGAGTCAAGTTACCATTGGCTGATACTCCTTTTCAACACAGGACCTCAATCAAAGTTCAGCTATGCAATTAAGAAAGCTCATTAAAGTTATTAGTTCTGTGTGATCTCACCCCAAACAGCCATCTCTACTGGTTTGAAATGCAAATCATTTTGCACAAAGTTCTGCAGCTTTGAATCTACCCATAAATGCTTTACAAGAATGTGCATGTATCAGTACTGTACAAGTACTGGTGGAAGACGTATGATAAAAAATAAAAAAAAAAGCAACAAGATGCTCTCTCAGAATACTGTGAAATTCTGGATATCATAGACAAGAATGTGTCAAGCCATGCAAATGAGCTATGTATTGTATCACTCCTCCCTCTCCCTCTGACTAATTTTACCTAGCTAGAGGGCATCTGACCAGGCTCCATCCAATCTGATGCTGCAGTACTGTGTGGGACCAGAATTCAGCCAGAAAAGGTGAGAGTCAGAAGATTTGTTTCTGTCATTAGCTGGATGGTTGATGCTCCAACTTGGTAGATTTGATCACATCTTTCCCTCCTCTTCTCCCAGCTCTTCAGACAATTAAAAATATCCAGTGAATTTTATCAGAGATGATAATTTTTCTTGATGCTGAGGTCACTTAATAATTTCTCTTCTAAGATTCCCTTTCAAAAACATAACTGGATTAAATTAACTGTCTGTCATGTTGCATGACAGGTATCCAACTTGTACTGATTATTCACCTAAACACTGCCAGCTAATCCTGAGAACCAGGTGAAGTCCTTATTTTAAAGTTATTGTAAACTGCATCTGTCCTTCGCATTGTTCAAGGCATAAGGCACCAAGATGGATTTTTTTATGAGCCTGTGTAAATTCCTTTCTATATAAGATTGCTTCTTTCTCTGCTTGCTTGCTGAATTTTAGCATTAGAATCAGTCATAGATTCTAACACTATTCCTGGATTTTGGAGCAGGGAACTGATACTGAGGACTATGAAGAGTCCTGCCTTTGCCGTTCCTGTCAGCAGCTGTCATACTTCATCAAGCAGTAAGTCAAAACCTTTGCTCAAACCTCTGCAACAAAACACCTTTGCTCTTCTGCTTACTAGGCAGTTACTGCGTATGAGTAGCTAAAACTGCTGCAGATTTTACCTGAGTGGTGTAAGCTTTTGCCCAGCTCAGTGTAGTTTGGAAAGGTTTTTACTCACAACCTTATCTCTCAACTACCTGTTTTACCCCAAACGGTAACCAGACCACACAGCTGCTCGCTCACCCCTCCCCCGTAGGGTGAGGAAGAGAATCAGAGGGAGAGACAGAGCTCGCGGATTGAGATTAAAACACTTTACCAAGAGAGCAAAGGACAAGATAAAAATATAGTAATTATAATAATAATGTATAAGGATAATAGAATTTATAAAATGAACAATGCACAGTTTCTCACTGTCTGATGACCGACACAGCCCGTCCCGAGCAGCAGCCAGGGAGCAGGGATATTCCCCCGCAGCCATCCCAGAGCAGCAAGTTCCAGAGAGAGCGAGCAAGGGAACCAACAGCCAACAAATGAAAAGAAAGGCCTAAATGAACACGGGGAAAAAAAGGAAATAAGTGAACAGGGAACAAGAAGGGCAACAGGAAGGGAACCTGACCAGAACACGAACACAACATGAAGGGGGCCAATGACCAAGCCTCACTCACACCGGCCATGCTGTCTATGGCATGGAATACTCTCTTTGGCCAGTTTAGATCAACTACTCTGGCTGTGCCCTCCCAAGTGTTTGCACCTGCACATCAGCAAAGCCTGGGAAACTGCAAGATGTCCTTGATAGTTCAGCAGCAACCAACAACAGCAGCATCCTATCACCATTTTTCCAAAACACAGGAGCTGCTGAAAACAAAACAAAACAAAACAAACAAAAAAAACCCCCAGCTCCATCCTGGCTGAAACCAGGACATTACCTATTGCAATTATTTTGGAAAACCAGCTGACCTGGCTTTCCTGCACTGTCCTGTGATGTTGGATCAGGCCAGGTAAGGGCAGGGAGGGTGAGGAGTCCTTGCTGCTAGACTGCACCAAAGTGGCAATGATGGAAAGTATTTCCCAGAGGATGAATGTGAACAGTCTAGGAAGATGACAAACTGAGATGGTTTTAGGGACAACTAAAAGAAAATATGAAAATATTAGACATTTAGGAATGTTCTCATAGTGAGACACAATAGGAGAATGAATGAAACCCTGACTGTGGCATTTTGTGACTAGGCTGTGCAATCTTGACATTCCCGTTATATGGGCTTTCGATGTAAGAAAGAGCCAATGTGTAGCAAAGGCTCTGCCTCGCCGGGTCTTGTGCCAACAAATTATCTAAGTTTAGTCTATTGATTCCAAGCTCTATCACAGGTCAAGTCAAGCTGCCTGTACACTCTCCAAAGGAGGTTTTTTCTTTAAATCAGAGCATCTTAGAAACAAATCAAGTAAACTATGATGTAGTAACTTCCCCATCTCTTTAATCAAGCCTTTTTTGCTTATGTAGAGATGTTTTTTTTCTCCCTCCCTTCATTGATCTCTTTAACATCTCAGCATTTTAATAAACTGCAAAACATTAAGTAGCTGGCTGTCTACATTCCTATAATTAATAGACTGGAAGAAACCTCGAATAACAGCAGCAGCAGCAGCAGCAACAACAACAACCAGTCTGCTAATTCAGTGAATTGGAAACAAAGTTCTGATTCAATTATTCTGCAGTCCTGGGATCATTTTCTACTACTAAGTTATTAAGAAAAGACTCATGAGCTAACAGCAACTTAGAAGTATAACCAAGGTACCACTGGAAACAAGTACTGTTTCTTCTGAAAACAAATGGAACTTGACTGTGGTTTCTAAGACTGAGACCCAGACAAGTATCCCATTATAACAGACATGATACAGAAACAGAAAAAAAGCAAAAATAACAACCAGAGGAAATTTTGAACAGCTTATCCACTAGTGTTATTGTAAGACTGGTTAAAATCTTTGTACTAGATGCTGTAAAACCAGACAAGTGGGTATAGTTTTTACTGAAAATGTTTAGACTATTGTTTGAATCAAAGTGAAAGAAGCAAGTGTGCCAAACAACAGAAGGTAAGAAAATCACAATGATAGAAATCCAGATCATCTGAAATTAAGCAAAGAAATGAAGCCACCAGTACACATTCTGTTTCTAACCCAATGTTTTTAAGATTGATTGACCCATTTCTTGCAGTTGTCACAGAGAAAGTGAATCTCAGGAAAAAATTTGAAGGAAAAGATAATAGACCTTAAGCATTATCTCACAGGAGACATTTCATGCAAAAGTAACAGGAAAAGAAAGTGGAGATATTTGCAAGAATCATAGACAAAATGACATTCCTACTGACATTGTTGGTAAGTTGAAGGGGAAGAGGTTTACAGAAAGCTTATATGCACAATTATGCAAAGGGCTGTAAAAGAGACTTGAAGGTAAAGTTAAATTCAGAATTTTTTTCATAGGTTAATATGTCACCTATTCAGGGAAAGTAACTTTACTATCTTACCCATAAAATTAACTGCCTCATAAAAATAACAAATATTTGCATAGAAACTTTTTGACAAAGAATTCTTAGTTGAATAAATTAGTGAACTACTGTGAACAGCACATCTCTTTTCTGTCATCTATTCCTTCTGAATGCAGAAGCAAATTTTTGAAAGGTGAAATTCTTCAAAATTGCTTCTGCCAAATTATTCACTCATCCCTAGTAAATACTATCTCTATTTTACTAGTGAAAAGTGATGTCACTAGGAGGTAAATATTCAGTGGCAAAGGCAAGAATAGCACAATTACCATGAATTGCCATAGAAGTTTTGGCATCCTTAAATGTGATGATGCTATAATGAAGAAAGATATAGACTTATGTCTTTGAAAACAGTGCAGCTTCTTGGTAGTTTGAACTACATTTTGTTGGGACTGCTTGGTATTGGAAGAGCACCCAACCATTGTAGCTAAACTCCACACCTGGACTTGGTGTTAAGCATCTCTGCATGGCAGTCCGCTGAGTGATGTGTGACTTAAAATACGATGCATATTATATTAACAGAGTCCACACTTTTATTAAGTCATTTTAACCCTAACTGATACTAAGCAAAAACCCATCAAGCTCCGTGTCACTGATTAGACTTGCAAGATGTTAGCATTCCAGATACTTAGAACAACTTATCACAGGGGAAGAAATGCAAAGTTATTGTAGTATATAAGGGAAAATCATATGACAGTAAGGAAAGAGCTAAAGTTGTTGCCCTTGGGGAATGCAGCAGTCATAAGAGCAAAAAACTCTTGCATGTTAGGATTAATTATTTCACAGGGGACTTTTTTTCACAGTGTATCTAGGCAGGTGAACTTTAGAAAGCTCTGCTGCCATGAACAGGACACTGAACAATAGGATGTGAAAGTGTTAAATGCTATACTTGCTTTTCATGTCTGCACTAATCAATGCAGTCCAAATAAATTAACTCAAAACTAAATCAGTAGGAAGGCTAACTGCATTGATTAAAGAGAAGGAAAGAAAGCTTTTGTCAACAGCACTTCTATATTAAAATATTATTGTTCTTCATCTTGAAAGAAAGTCTTTCTTCTAAAACTCTCTGGGCATGGCAGTAAAGATGACAATCCTGTTGTCTGGACAGTATGTCCTATGTTGAAAAATAGGGATGGAATTCCCTCTGAAGTTTTAAATCCAACATCCAGTTGCTCCTCAGCTTCAATGAGTGAAGATGTCAGTGATGGAAAGTTATTGGGAAAACAACAGGAAGCTGCTTTAAATCTGGGCCAGTAGCAGATCTTACAGGGCTAGTACATTCAAGCATAATTGAATCCCAATACAGTAATCCATTTAGGAAGCAATCTACATTGGATCTAGGACATCATGAGAAAGGGTCTTGATATAACCTGTTATAAATGGATATTTCCTTCAAATATCTGCACGTTAAAATCCAGAGACTTTTATGGCTGTCAGAAAAAATGAACTGTTCTGGTAATGTGCTGTCTTGTATCTTTTGTAATCAGACACAGTCAGTGATAATTTTAACAATATATTTTGCAAGCTTCTGCCCATCAGCATAATTTCATTTTTTGTTAGATTTAACACCAAAAGATCTTCTTTGTTATCTTATCCACACACACAATAGAAAAGGTGGGTGACAGTGACCTTACCGGCTACTAGTAGAAGCAGAGAAATTAATGTACAATCTGTATAACTAAGACAGGTGAGAACTTCTTCCCTAGCAGCTCTATGTAAACACTGAACAGGACAAAAGGGAAACCAAAACTGCATGGTACTTCACAGGGTATGGGTCTGGTAGAGTAATTTTTAACATTGATCGCAATCCTGTAATCCAGTTACCAAGGAGGGTTTCAAACAATTTCAGTCTTCTGACTTCAGTCCCTACAATTTTTTTATGGGAGCAGCACAGAGCCTGGAGACAAATCATGGTATGTAGAGGCTAAAGCATGTGCACACAGAATGTGCCCAGGAAAGCTAAGAGATCAACCAATTAGTATTACAAATGCTGCTGTTGCTTCATAACACAAATTAAAGCCTGCTTAGCCAAAAGGCTCTGAATACTTAAGACCTTCTATTTTTAAGAAACCCTTTTAGCTAAGTACATCTGAAAAATGAAAAGCATTTTGCAAGGTTAACATTAATCCATCTTGGTTGGAGGTAGATACAGGTTAAAGTCTATAGCTCCGACTATTTGAAAACAGCTAAAAATTGAATTAAGTAGGAAATCTGAAGAAATTCAAACCAATATATTTTATTTTGTGTTAAGACAGGGATGTCAAAAGTATGTGGGTATAGCACATGTGGTGGTGGGGAGACAAGACACACTTAGTAAAGCTATAACATGTGCATAATTACAGTAGAATTTATCTGGCTAATACAAGGAAAAATGAAACCCATCAACTATGTGGTTTTTTTCCACCTTGATAAGCATGTTTGCAGCTGTCCTACTTGTATCTTGCACTGCAACTTTATCAGTAATAACAAGGAGCATATTTGCTGGGGACTTTCTTCATACTGTCATATGCAAGGCCTTCAGAGCATGGCATGGAAGCAAGCTGCTGAGCCATCTGATGCTGCTTTTTGTAGACAGCAGAAATAGTCAGAGAGACAGTACAGGAGCTACAGCATTATATCTGGTACATTAAAAATAAGCACAAGAGAATAAATACATTTCTTTGTCCTTGTCAAAAGGCCCTCCATTGATACAATGCTGTCAAATTCCAAGTGCTTATCCTAGCAGAAAATTGTGGCCAGCACTTGGGGGTTGCACAAGGGAAAGAAGAGATATATTTCAGCTCATTGGTCAACACTAATAGTTTTATGCAGGAAGAAATTGCGTGATAGACCCAACCATAGCCACTTAATGGCTCAGAGAAGGAAGATACCCTAGGGACAGCTATACAAAGCTATTGCACTTTGAATTCAAATAGAGTTGATCATGATGTATACATTTGAGAGAAAAAGAAAATAGTGAACTGCTTTGGAGATTTCTTGTTTGCTAAAGGCATTCTTAAAATATATTTAGATTCAAAATCAGCCTGAAGAAGGGTCAAGGTAGGACATTCAGAAACAAGACCTGACATGTTGACAGGTGAACAGGCACAACCATTAATCTCTCCTGTAGTCATAGCCATACTTCATGAATGTTATTCCAGATATCTACTGGTGTCAGCATGAGCTGAACTAAACCACCATGTTGAGAGAAAGAGGAAGAGAAAGAGAGAAAGAGACAGAATGTGGAATATACGAAATAGTTGAAATTTTATAGTCAGATTTTTTTTTCAGCTGGGTCAGAGTCATAATCAATGAGGCTGTTCCATCGCAGAGCTTCTGGTGTCAAACAGTGCTGTAGGTAGCTCCCAAGCAAAGCTGTCAAAACGATGCTCATTCTTCTATGCTTTACAGCCAAACTACTTTTTTTTTTTTTTTTTTTTTTCTCATTTGAAACTCATTCTCTTGAGCATTTACTGTCACCTATTTGCTTGAAGTCTGTACCCACGTTTGCTAGGATATCACAAGCAACTTTCCAAGAGCTTTCCAAACCTTGGCAATGGAGGTTGTTGCCTCATGACTTTTGTGACTTTTCTTGCCTCATGACTTGTGACTCTTTGGAAGTAAAAGGGATTACCTGGTGAAGGCTCTTTTTGTACAAGGTAGAGCCTCTGCTATTTGTATTAGTATATATTTGGTAAATATTTCCTTTAATTATTAGCAAAAGACAAATGATACTTTCACAATATCACAAGCAGACTTATTTTCATGATTAGTCACAAAAAAGGGATTAAAAAGCCCAACTTTACCTACTGGTTTTACCCATCCACCCTACCATGCTAGTCCTAGTTACAAGGGTAAGAGTGTATAGTTTTAAAGATGGCCTAAAAAACACTTTTTTTTTTTTTTTTTTTTTCCCCCTTTTTCTTTCTTTCTTTAAATGGGAGGTTAGAGGAGTCTATGTACTCCTGCTGTGTCCTAGAGAAATTGACATATCACAGTCTCAGTGGGTGGTGCTCTGTTCTGCAGTTGTTCCTGATCTGCTGATCTGATGTTTGGCAGGAGACACTTAGGTCCTGCCAGCAACGAGCTGGTGGAAAGCTACAAGCTCTGTAACTGCTGCATCGCCCAGTTTCTTTTGCATCTGTTATGAGCTCATCTACTGACTTACTGTCTCTTGGGAGATCTCCAACAGTTCTTCATGGTACTGCTATACTGTCCCTCTACAAGTTGAGGAGTAAACCTAAACTACACTCACATCACATTTGCAGTAATTTTCTTCCTGGTTTAGACCTACAGACTTCATCTCAGAGGTGGAAATTTAGCTTACAGAATAGTTTCTGTGTCGCTCTATAGCTGTACAGTACAACTCTACAAAAATCAGAAGTGTTTCTCTTGAAAAATATTTTTTGTTGAAAAACTGTTCCCCAATAAAGTATTTTTTTCCCTTATTTTCTACAGCAGTTGTGTTTCATTAAAAGCAAAATAATCTATCAAGACAGAGTTTCAACAGATAATTTTCAACCAGTTCTGTTCATGCATACTAGCACACACAAAAATGCACATATGCTCAGAAGTCTTTAAAGGAGAACACTGGTTATACCATCTGTAATAATACTCTCTGAGAATAACATACTTGTCCTTGTCCTAAATAAAATTAATGCTAAAATATCTTTCTGTTGCCAAAGCACTTTCAAATGGCCTAATTAAAAAAATAAAATAAAAAATGAATGCTTGAGTCTGCATGGATACATCTATCCATAATGATGTCTCAGTTTTATTTCTAATTAAAAGCTCATTAATATCAAAGACAATTGTAGGAAATCCAGATGAGACCATATCATTTGGGGTCTTAAGACTGAAGGAACCCTTGCTATCAACTGAAATTCACTTATTCAAAAGCTACTGTAGGTGCTGTGTGAAATAAAGTTTTACACTACAGCCAGCGTTGATATACGTATTGATGAAGACTCTGTAATATTTCACTCTTTTAGTCAGTTTTGAGCTCTGAAATGTCACTTAGTCTAACCAGTAGCTGGAAAACTTGAAGAGAAGTGAATGAAAATAATTGGTTCACTGTCAAAAGCATTGCATGTTTTCAGTATGACCAGACACCAGAACAGGGAGGGGGATGTAAACAAGAAGGATGCATGAACAGGAAGGATATCATTGGAGCTGTGCATATGGCATCTTTCTGCATCTCCTCCAGTGGAAGCTATCTTGCACATCTCTCTCATTTCTGAGCAGACACTACCAGAAATGCAAAATATCTGTAACGACTAAGAAAAAATAAGAGGCACTCATTTTACTTGTATCCTGAGGGGAAGGTTATGCCCTCTAAATCTAGAGGTGAAAGGATATCCACAAAGCAAAGAATGCTAGTAATTTCCCTCTGTTCTGAAACTTGTGACATGACTTTCTCCAAACTACTTGCCAGTAAGTTATAATTAATTTGATTTGGAAAATACACAGTGATCTTTATTACTGATCCCAATGACAAACAATTCTAGAGTAATCTAGAATACAAGAACTATCATAAGATCAAGGTTTCAGCCCGGAGGGGCGGCTCCTGCGGGAGCCGGCGGAAG